>JAGFVP010000468.1:0-14786 GCA_021031095.1 Bathelium albidoporum
CCCTTCCTCCGATACCCCCCGAGCCGCCGCCGCCGCCGCCGCCGCCGATCGTGGCATCGTGAGTCCGCCCGTCCCCAGACTCGAGTCGGTGCCGCAGCACGCCCTCGCCCGCTCCGCCAGCCCCTCGCGCTCCCGCACCGCCTCGCCGCGCGGCCGCCACGTCGCGCGGCACCCCGCCTCCGAGGCCGCCACCGGCGCGGCCGGCACCGCGTCCTCGCCCGCGCCGTCGGCGTCGGCGTCGGCGTCGTCGTCGAGGCGGCGCGAGCCTGCGTCGGCGGGGCAGGCATCGGCGGTGCTGTCTCCGGACCGGGCTGCTGCTGCTGCTGGGTTCTCGTCGCCGCTGCGAGGGGCAGGGAGTCCGCGCGGCGGCGGCGGAGGAGGAGGAGGAGGACCACCCGGAACGCCGTGGAGCGGTGGCGGTGGTGGGTTTGAGCAGTTGAGTCCGGCGGTGGCGGAGCTGGATGCCAAGGTTTTGAGGCGGCGGTTGCGGTTTCCGCTTGTTGGGGGAGCGCAGCAGGCTGGGAGTGAAGGGGAGGACGACAAGAGTAGGCGAGGGAGGGAGGACCATGTCGAGGAGGACGCTCATGTTGGCACAGGAGCGGGCGGATCCGATAGGTCTGAGGGCGGGGAGGCAAGCTTGAATCACGTTTTAACGAATATCGTCATTCTGCAGGAGTTTGTGCTAGAAATTGCAGCGGTGTTGCAAGTCAGGGGCCATCTGTTTGAGGACGTGAGATTTGTGTAGAGATTGGGATCATTTTCAGCGATGTCAACGGCAAGGAGCTTTTAGGCTGTCAGCCAAAGCTTCGACTAAGATTCTTTCACAAGCCATACTGTCGCCAGCGTCCCATCGTCAGACGATACCGGTCGTAAATTCATTAAAAACAGTCAACTGCTCAAATTGAGCAACAAGACTCTCGACCATTGCTGCTTTGCGATCCGTGAGAGCCAAGTCCAGGTCCAGAGTAAAACCAGTGGTGGTCCGTTCACTGAGCCTGTAGCAGCTCCCATTCTCGTGCACGTCTGCCATGAGAACGCCGGCCTCCTTACTGCTAATGGCCCCTCTCTGCACGGCCATTGCCAGCAGACCTTGAGCGGTTCCCTCCGCGAATTGAAACGAAGCGGACAGTTTCGAGTACCCACGAATGCACACTAGAAAATAGAAATACCAGTCTCCGTCATTGAGATCTCTCAAAGCGGCATTGGCCACGAACATCAACACGATATGCCAGAAGATAGTATATGCTGCAGTCTCATGCTGGGTTCTGAATACAATGGCAAGCCGCTTCAACTGGCTCAGAGAGGCCGCGAATATGGCATGTGGCGAAGCTACAGCGGGAAGCCAGTGAGCAAAGCCATGTTGGTTACCATCTGAGATATATGGCCGGAAGATGTCAAGGATAGCAGCGTGATACCAGATGCTTCTCCTGGCATTAGCCCAGTCAAGTAAGAAATGCGACGATGAGAACTCACTGAAATACAATGACATGCGCAGGACTGGCATTCTTGCGGACCATGGAATCGGAAAAGCTGTCGGCTAGGGATAAGAGCTGATGATATCTCGATAGCACGAAGGCTAGTGGCATATTTTCTTTTCCCTGCGATTCATTGGACATGAACAGAGTTTGTGAAATGATAGCCCAGAAGGAACAGAAGTAGCCGAACGTTTGGCCTGTACCCTCCGAGTGAGAGGCCGTATCGAGCCAGAACGCGCCTGCTCCGCTTTCTTTTGGCCGTTCCCCCGGGATAGGTAGGGCTGGATACTGTCCGATAGGTGGTACTATTCTAAAAAGGGCGCCCATGCTGATCGAATCAGCGGGTGGCAATGGTTAAGGCAGCTCCAGCGCAACATCGCACCTACGTTATGGTGCTGAACGCGCCCCAAGCTGCATATGCTGCTGAGCTGCGTTGTGGTTCTGAGAGCCTGTCGAAATCCTCCATATGTGGTTCATCTGCCGTGTTGAAAAGCTGCATCCTAGTTGCCATGTCAGACAACGCCTTCCCCACCTTCGATGAAACATCGGATTTTCCATGTCCAGTCAATGATTGGAATAGCAGAGCAAGACCAGCAACTGTATTTGGAGTGTCGGAGAGTTTCTCCACGTGCAGCAGCTCCTGCGCCTCTTGCTCAAATTGGTAGCTCTTCGCAAAAGCCTCGGGCTCTTTTGGAGCATATGATTGCTGCAACTCACGTTAGACATGGTGGTTGGGGAAATGCAAGGAGTACTCACAGATGCAAAGGCTAACAATGAGCTCACAAGGAAGGCGGAGCAGTTAGCAAGCTTACAGTCCACGAGGTCATTGACGAACAAGTCAGCGTCAAACAAGCTCAAGATGGGATGGTTGGTTTCAAGATACAGGGAAATGACGCCAGCGGCGAACTCGTTCGTAATAGGCACGGATGTCCAAAATCTTATTTGAAGTCGGGCCAGTCGCGAATTGCAGAAGCCAGGCGGAAACTCTGGACCGAAGGATCTTCTTGATTCGTCCGACTCGTGGGGTCCAGCCTCAGTGCCAGCCGAGATCATTGTCGCACTCGGTGGGATGGAAAGCGGACTTATTGTGCGATGCATGGTATGCAGGGTGTTTGCATGTTGCTCTTGAGATGCCCTAAGGAGTGGACTGAATGAGTGAGCCTCAGCTTCCAGTGGATCCAGTGTCGGATAGGCATTGGGATGTCGAACCATAAGCTCCAGCTCCAGCTCGGAATGGACAGAAGGTAAAACGGCTCGGGCTGTTGTCTGCTCGGAAAGGTGAGTAGGCATCGCATCGCTCTTAATAGAGCCAAGCACGAGCTTGAGGTCTGCGCCTGTGCGTAGTCGCTTGAGCATGAGCTGCGCCGCTTCGTCTGGCATGTGCTTCATCTGGTTGACCAGCTCTTCCAAAACGTCCGAATTCTGTTTGACATCATCATAGGTCCGCTTGAGAGCCATGATAGAAGTCTCTTGGTTGTCCTTGCTTATATAGACACAGGGCGAGCCACGCTTGGCGCACGTGTTGCAAACAGGTCTTTCCCCATTGCACTACATTGCCATTTGGTCAGTAGTAGTTAGGCACATCAGCTTGGAGCCTTCGTGGCTCTTGCTCTCTTTTCATTGAGGGACGAAGCAGCGAACGACTTACAGAAGATTTCTTCGCTCGGCAGGCATTGCAAGCAACCTTTGCAATATTGGCCCGTTTTTTAATCAACCTGGGTGTATTTGCTGGAGGCCCCAAGGGTGCAGTCCCTCCGGAGGCTGGAGCAAGCAGCCGGCCTCCGCTCATGTTTGTTGCGCGCTATCCTAGTTACGTGTGTATGAAATAAGTATAAGCTTTTCCGGTACGAGACTGCACCGGGCAAGTTGGCGAGCAAGGACGTCGTCAGAAGGGCGCGCATGTTCGCATCGGGTAGCCGGACAGCAACAACAAGCTGGAGTCGAGGTCATTTCGCGGAGGCGGAGACACGTCCGGACGACGTATGATTAGTCCACGCCAGATCTAGCAAGACGTAATGTCAGATCGCCCGATCGTGTTTTCCGACCACTGTCACCATTAGGCTCGGGCCGGGATCCCCAAGGACAGAATGTCCGTTGTCACCTCATGAATTTAAAGCTTCGGTAACTGTGTGCGTAGTTTGGCTTCGTCGGATATCTCAGAGCTGGAGAGGGTGAATATTGCAAGCTTGTTTCATGGAGAGAGCTCGGGTTACCTGAACGATATGAGGTGCCCAAGCTAGCATAAACTGCTGGGGAAGATAGAGCTTGTTGGTGGCGATTGCTCTCTCAGGTTAACTTCCTGAGCATGACGTCATGAGCTGCTGATGGACACGCTAGTTAGGATTGGGGTAGCTACCTGTAGGCAAGACAAGACGCAACGACTACAGACCATTCAACACACCTGTATGGGTTCGAACATCATTCGCTCGTCGCATGTCTCCGTCAATTTCGCTCACGATCATTGGCCTGTGCTTGAAAGGACAATCACTCCGCGCTTATGCTCAGCTGCATGTTTGGTTCATTCGTCTCAAAATCTCGAATATGGCACTGGCCTCAAAATTCAAGCTACATTTTCAGGCGCCGCAGAGGATCAAACAGCTGCCTTGGGAATCATAAGTAGGTAGGTAAGTACAAGAAACACCGTATCAGATCCCCGCACTTCAATCCTTGACCTTGGTCTGCCGCTTCGCCGTCCCGATGTGCGTATTGTGTACCTTCGTCGCAAACTTGAGACTCGTCAACGTCTCGCCCAGATGCGCTTGCAGCGGACTGATGTTGACGAACATGAGCGTCTTCGAGTTGCCGCCCAGCGACTGCTGCAGCAGATACGTCAACTAAAATTCAGGAATGTTAGCACATCTTCCCTTTCAAAGATCGTCAAAGCCATCGAACCCGCCTCCCCACCTCTTAACCCGGCGCGCAAAACATACCTTACTATTCCGATACGGCACATGCCCCCCTTCCTTCCCCTGCCCCAACGCCCCAATCACATCGCCCAAACAGCTCAGGCTCTTATTAATATTCTGCGTCTCCTTCAGCCGCGCCCCCTCCGCCCCGCTGTGCGCCAGCCGCTCGCTCCCCGCCAGATCCACCAGGTTCAGCACGCCCTCGCTGCGCTCCCCCGTCGCCGCATTCGTGCCCACCAGGCGCAGCATGAAGACGCTGTGGCTGCGGCTGCTGCGCTCGTTCGCCTTGGTCGCCGCCACGCTGCGGTTGCGCGCCGCCCGCGCGAGCAGCTCCTCGACGCGCGCCGGGCCGTCGAGCACGACGCGCTGCACGCCCGCGACGTCGGTCGTGCCGCGGGCGGGATCGTGCGTGATGCGGTGCCGCTCGGGGCCGGTGGCGGCGCGGTCCGCGTCCGAGCCGCTGCTGCTGGTGGTGAATTCGTCGGAGGAGCCGAGGAGGTCGTGCAGGGTCTCGTTGTAGACCTCGACGAAGGAGCCGTGCATGCTGTACGACCAGCCCTTGGGCTCGAGCGCTTGCGCCGAGGTGTAGATCTGCGCGACGGCGCGCGCGATCATGCCGTCGCCCGGCGCGCTCATGGTGAAGGTCTTGCCCGAGCCGGTCTGGCCGTAGCAGAAGATGCAGACGTTGTACCCGTCCAGCGCGGACTGGACGAGCTGGCTGATCTCGTCGAAGACGGCGGCGTTGGTGGCGGCGGGGCCAAAGACCTTGTCGAAGGCGAAGTTGTGGGTGGCGGTGGTGATTTTGCCCAGCGCGGATTTTTGCTCGGGCCCTTGGATGAAGAGCTCGCGGCCGTCGGTGGCGCCATCGGGAAAGTTGATTTTGGCTGCACTGTCGACGGGCTCGGAGAGGGTGGGCCGGACGCGGCAGAAGACGCGAATGTTGCCTTTGAGTTCTTGGACCTGGTTATGCAGCTTTCTTCGGAGCGTTTCCTCCGTCCGTAGTTTCTCGTGTGCTTCGTTGGCAGCATTGATAGCATCCTGAAGTTTCTGGTTCAGATCGGCGAAAGCTTGAGACTGTGCTTGGTTGTCGGATTCGAGGAAGTCGATTTTGGCCTTCATGGTGCGCATCGAGCTATCAATGGCTATGTTGTTTGCATCTGGATCTCGTCAATCGACAGCTGGTCAGTATTCGGTTTGAGACTTGTGGACGTACCAGCTTCCGCGAGCTTTCCTTTCAAACTATCATTCAGCGCTCTTTGACATTCTAGGTCCGAAGTCGTTCGACTCAGCTCGCCCCGAATAGTCTGGGCTTCTCGATCTTTGCTTGACAAGTTGATATCGGTATTCTGCTGCTGCAAAGCAATCTGTGTGTTAAGTTCTTGGACTTCTCGCAAACGCTGACTTTTTTGCTCCTCCGCCTCAGCGTTGAGACGCATCTCAAGTTCGTTCAGGTCATCCCTATGCTGTCGAATCAGTCTGTCAAGCTCATCTTGGTGCGCTCTGCCTGCATTATCGAATTCGTCTTGAGCTTCTTTCCGGAGACGTTCCCGCTCTCTCCGATGCCGGTCATTTACGTCTTCCGTTTCATTTCTGTGCTTGCGGGTTAAATCATCAACCTCGTAAGTATGGCTTCTTCGCGCATCGTCGAGTGCTATGTTAGTCGTCGACAACTTGACCTTTGTGTCTTCCAGATCTGTCTTTAACGAGTCGTTCGAGGAGGTCAGCTGCGTCCTGATTTCTTCCAACTCGTTGACTAGCCAAAAAAAAAATATGTCAGCGGCAGACTCTCTGTCAATACTCATCGAAGCAAACGGAGATGTAAATATTATTCCAGAGTAATGGGTCACTTACTTCTAGTTTTGTATAGGTTGATAGTTTCTTCTAAGCCATTGCGTTCAAAGGCCGCGCTTTCCAGTTGTCCTTTAAGTGTAGCGTAGAGCGATTCTACGTCTTCGAGTCGACCTTTGGTGTCCCACGCTGGCGGTGGAGCCTCAGTGTTAGAAAAGCGGTTCAAGAACTGTCGTTGGGGAGAAGCAGTGCGAGAAAGTTGACTACGGCAAGACTTGAAGACAGGTGAAGGAGATGGTGGTAACTGAACATTAGTTGGTGGGAAGAGAGCTGGTGGATCAAGGAGATTTGGGGTAGAAGGAACAGGTCTGGGAATGTGTGAAGGAGTGGACGTAGCCTTGCTGTTTTCCTGATTTGATTGGATGTTGTTGAACATGCTGTCGTGTTTCTGTGGACTTTTAGAGCCAAGGGTCATCTTGTTAAAGGCAGAAGTAAGAGAAAGCTCTCGTAGCGGCTGGTCGCTAGGATCTACATGCTGGGGAATCTGTTGTGCTGAACGTTGTACATGGTGACGCGCTGGTGTTTTGAAAGGACCCGAACTGATGACGACTGCTTGTGATTTCTGACGTTGACGCTGTGCAAATGATTGAAAACTCCCTGGGGCCCCTGGTGTTGCAGAAGATAGATAAGATGGTACCCTACCCTTGCGTTTTCCAAGTACCGGTTGTTCCGATACTGGTGCCTCATGATCCCCAGTCGCTGACGCTGGCCGCGCTGCTCGATTCAGAGAACCTTGAGCCGTTCGCATGTGCGACATGGACGTTTGTGAACGTAGATTGTTCCCGACTGAACGACCCATAGTACCAACAACGCTTCTGGTAGAGCTCGCCGAGGTATTTCGCGATGCAGCAGAAGCGGTACGGGAGGCGGCAGAGGGGAGAGAAGAGGAAAAAGAGTTGGTCCGAGGCCCAGCTTGGGCGATACTCGTGACAGCGGTGTTGACGATACGCGACGTCGATGGAGCAGTTATATTGGGACGAATCGGTTCTCCGCCGCGCTCGGCCAGTGTCTTGCGCTTCATCGTAGATTCGGGCACTATATCAGGATCAGTGAAATGATGGCTATACGAGGCGCAAGATGCATACACCCTGAAGGCTTGTGCTTCAGCGTTGGAGGTGGCATTGACGGTTGTCCCGCTGTCCGCGCATTGTTTTCCGACGCAGACATCTCGTGCAACCCTTTTCCAGGCGTTCCGATCTTGGACGGCTGTCGAAGTTGCGACCCGCGCATTGACTATAGAAGCAAGAAGGGTCAGCCCACGCATTTCGCTACGTCAGTAAGGATGCTATAGCAAAAAAGGACAATAGCCGTACAGAGTTTTCGTTGTAATCCATCGTGTCACCCAACCCACGAGCAAAAAGCCGGTTCAGAAATATGAACTAGAAAGTCAATGGTCATGTCGTTGGGTATAACCGAGTTTGAGAGGTAATGAAAGGCTAGACTTAGCATCGACTAGTTGTGGTGACGGGATTGTTTGGAGAGGTAAACAAAAGCGCGCTGGGGGGGTTTAGCTGAGGCAGCCAATCACGTCGAGCAGGCTTTGATTCGGTCGCGGACCCCGTGTCGTGAGCTGCCACGGTTTTGTCAGGCCCAGCTCCATGTTTTGGTCATCCACTCTGCGCCTTTGACATGTGAAAGACCCGACTCTGTGTTTGCAGCAGCCAACAGGACCAATCTATCGTTTGGCGTCATGCAGCAATCCCGAATGTGCGCAAATTATGGCCCATGACATATCGGTGCACCTGATCTTGTTTACTTTTGCACATCTCAGCTATAATAACTAATCTGTTCTATCCTTCCGCATGTCTCGTGCTCACCACACTCATTCTACCGTCACTTAGCAGATGGAAAAGTACTCTCAATACCGCGACAGAGGTGCGTGCTCACAATCAACTATGTGTCAAGCACTTTGCGACAAATCATACTGACTGCTATCCCATAGGCTCCGGCATTGCGCCTTTCTTCCCCGTGCCAACGCAGCCGGCTGGCGCCTTTCTGCCCTTTTACCTTTTCCTCTTCGCCGTGCGCATACCGTTCCTTGTAACCTTTACCATCGCATACTTCCTCATTTTCCAATGGCTACCCATCGGTTCGCTGGGGAAGAAAGCCGCCCTGTGGCTGATGATCGGGACGCCTGGAATATGGTGGATTGATCTTCAGATTGACGGCGTCAAGAAAGGGTACCGCCGCACTCCTCCACCACCCACCCAAAACCAAGAACCACCATCCTAACAAACATAGCTCACTGGCCAAACACACCTCCACCCGCCTTCCCGGTCCCCGCACCATCATCGCCGCCTCCCACACCTCCCCCCTCGACGCCCTCTACCTCGCCGCCATCTTCGACCCCGTCTTCACCGCCTCCTACCCGACCACGCGCCTCGTCCAGCCCATCTCCCTGCTCCAGGCCATGCTACACGCCCTCTCCCCACCCGCGCTGCACCCACCCGTGCATTCCGCCGCCGCCCCGCTCACCGACCTCGGCACCCTGCTCGCCCAGCACCCGGACCGCGCCATCGTCGTCTTCCCGGAGTGCACCACCACCAACGGCCGCGCCATCCTGCCCTTCAGCCCGAGCCTGCTGACCGCCCCCGCCGACGCCAAGCTGTTCCCCGTCAGCTTGCGCTACACGGCGCCGGACATCACGACGCCGCTGCCGAAGGCCTGGTTGCGCTTCTTGTGGAATCTGAATTCGCGCCCGACGCACTGCATCCGTGTGCGGATTGCGGAGTGTACGTACAATACGGCGGCCGGGGAGGAGGCGGAGAAGAGGCGGGTGCAGGCGCAGGGGGAGGAGGAGTTGGGGAGTGTGGATACGTTGGTGGAGGGGCAGGAAGGGGAGGATGGTTTGAGTATGGAGGAGAGGAAGGTGTTGGATCGGATTGGAGAGGCGCTGGCGAGGTTGGGGAGGGTGAAGCGGGTAGGATTGGGGGTGGAGGAGAAGATCGATTTCGTAAGAGCTTGGACCAGAAGGCGCCGATGAAGGGGAACGCGGGTGGGAGGTGAGAAGAATAAGACGCGAAAACATACTAGACTGATGTGGGTTCCGCCTTTACGAAGGGTGGAATGTGCGATGCAGCGTACGCCATGTTCATGGTGTTGGAACATCAACGGACTCAGGTAGGAGAACCTGCCCCATAGGATCGATGCTCTCGATCCATCGCTCACCAGAGAGCGAGGTGTCCGGCATTCTGCCTATGGCAGACACTGGGGGCAAGAAGCTACCCCTGCCAGTGATACGACGCCACTCTCATGGTCATGAATCTCTCAATCAATTTCAATCCAACTTTCTCTGCAGTATACATATTCCAGAGATCGTGTCTGTCTTCTGCATGTCATACCTATATTCAAAGTCCAGGTAACCGATACCTTAAGCCACAGTTTAGCTAGCATTACCAAGCGATTCACTCATTTTATACAAGTCAGGCGAATTGATAAGAAGACCGCCTACTTGAGAAGATGGAGAGAAACGATCTCAATTATCTATGCTCTCAAGAACGAACAGGCTTTCAAACGAACTCTGATAGCTGGACTACACCAAATTGGGTACCCTTACCAGAAATGCTAACCGAGAGGTTTGACCAACATCAAATACGATAGCCAAGTCCTTTCTGCATTTTATCATGCCCTCCTGTCACTGGTGACACAACTTTGTCTCTCAAATCTCAGGACCGGTGTTTTTGCAATAGATCGCGAGATGGAGTGTTGCGAAATTTGTGTAGCACAAGCTAGCGGTTTCTCTTTTGCTGCCGCACTTTTGTAGGGTATGAATTGCCTAGCTATGAATATGGGAGAAGATCCGACCTTCTCTTCTCATGGATTAAGGAGGGCTCTTCCGCTATGCTCATCAAGATCCATCGACCTGTCGGCACAGTCAACCAGCAATTGGCCCCATCTCGTTATTGCTCCAAAGAAACTGCGCTTCCCCAGCATCTTGATACCCCAGACCAATGCAACGAATTTCCTCTTCAGGAGTTTCCATAAGACTTCCAGCAACTCGCTCAGCCGCGATACTCAAAGGGTATCGGCAGAGAAAATCATCCGCGAAAGCGATCAATCAGGGAGCCCGAGTAAGAAGCTCCCCGATTGCAAACCGGCGGCCCAAAGAACTGCGGAGTGATCCGTAACTTCCTCGGTGCATGCTATACACAGGACTGGTAGATCTGCTTCAATTCTACCTACGGTCCGTAACCAAAGGTAAGGAGCTAGGTAATGGTAGAAGACATTGCCACAATCAAACCTCGCAATATCATATTCAGGGTATCTTTAATGCAGTACACCGAGGCGCCAATGATGCATGAATTTGGTCCGAAAGAATGAATGTAGACCAAGTGTATATATCGTCAAGCGCTCTGGCTCGATGCGCAAATGCCCTGATTCCGCACGATGTAAGACAGCAGGTCCTCTGTCAGACGCTAAAACCTAGCGAAAGGATAGAATTCGGAGGCTCCATACGATAGTTTCGCTTTGAAATCAACGCGATCATAGTCGCGTTGGCCCGCGCTTACTCAGGCACGACAATGTATCGATCATACGCGTTAGTTCTACACCGGCTGGTCAGCTCCACCGTTCGCACACGCTCTAAAGGACATAACAAGAACAAGTAAAGAGGCTTACATGTACGTTTCGTACGGCACCCCGCGGAACCGTCGCGATGCTTTCCATTCTCCCGTCTGCGGATCCTCCTGCCAATCATCTTGGTACAAGCTCGGCTCGAAGCTAACCTGACTCCAGGCGCGGAACAGCCTCCGCCAGTAGCACGCCTGCGCCGCGGGCGTCAGGTATCTATCGCGGAACTGGCGGGCGCCGTTGTCGGCGATGTGCTGGGCGCGGCCGGGGTCGGCGAGGAGGGCGTCCATCTGCTGGGGCAGGTCGGCAAAGTCGTCGCGGACGAAGACGACGTTCTGGTCCGGCCCTTCGCCGATCATGAGGTGCTCGTAGTTCTCCATCCACAGGCGCTTGTGCATGAGCACGACCGAGTTGCAGTTGAGCAGGTACTTGCCGCGGCCGGAGTAGCTGTTGCCCTCGGTCTGGATGAGGAATTGGTAGTGGCAGTGGTCGGCCATGCGGATGACGTCGGCCGTGTCGGGCCCCCAGATGATTTCCTTGACGTCGGCCCACGGTTTGTTGTGCGTGACAGCGAGCAGATCTTCGCGTAGCTTGTTGAGCTTCGCGCCGCGCCACAGTGCTGCGGGTTTCTTTTGGGCGAAGGGTTCCACCTTGTCAGCCATCTCTTGCCGGATCTGCTCGTACGAGCCGAGAACGTCCATGTCCCAGCTCCAATACCCAAAGTCGGGCATCATCCATTGATACTCCTCTTCGGCGCGACGCGTCATTACCCAGAGGGCCTTCTTGAAGCCTTCCTCGTCTGCAATATCCTCGACCGACATGGAAAATTCAATATTCGGAATTGGCCCATGGTAAGCAGTTATCGCCCGGTGGATAGAACCAAGCATGGCAATTGCTCGTCTGATATCATATCGAATGGGGGTACCCGGCCGGCCGTGGATTTCAATACACTTGGACTCGACGACGTAGAGCTAAATACGGTTAGCATGCCAGTCCCAAGACTTGGTGTAGAGGCCGCAATGAGTAGCACAGCCTCCTCGTCATCGCCACGTCCTGAGTTCCGGGTTGCCCAACTCACCTGGCGGTCAAAGATCATTGCCCTCAAAACGCCAAAGTCCTTCCAGCCCAGATCCAAGTCCTCCTCTGTGATGTTGCCATGATTCGCTAACCTCCATTTTTGGGCTCGATAGATCTCGTTGTATAACTCTGGAAACGCGGCATCGCACTGGTCATCATCGAGACCATAATTTGCGGAGTCTCGAGTTGGGTCGAAATTCCACTTTTGTTCCTTCTTCAGACCTTCCCGATTGCACATCTCCTCAATCTCGACGTGAGATAAAGTCGAGGTAGCAGCAGCGGTGGCTGATAGCGTCACTTGATCAATCGACGTTGAAGTCACCGTAGTTGTCGTTGTTGGGCTTTCCGGATTGCCATTCTGAGTATCTGATAATTCTGGATATACAGCCTCCTGCGCTGCTTTTACCTGTTCGTCGAACCGCTGCTTGTCGAATACTTGGTGTGATATATCGGCCACTCTTTGGTGGTAGAGGAGGCCAACGGAAATGAGGAGAATCAGGGCTATCGACGTTATGCCCAGCAGAGTTGAGCGTCGAGAGTGATACGAGCTGATCATGCTTCGCTGTACATAGATGTTTCCGCAGCAAATGAATGGCAGAGCAGTGATTTGCTCAGACAGAATTCACCTTGTCGTGATGAGGCGGTCGCACGACTCAGCAACAACGCAGCAACCCGAAGCCTTCCGCCCAGTCCAGCAGGTTGTTGGTGACTCGAAGGGATAGCTCGTCGTCACATGGGCTAAATCAAACGCGGGCCCAAATATCACAGATTTATTCCGATAATGCCAGCCTTTCTACTCCGAGTAAGATGTCGAGAGTCTAAGCAGTCGTTACCTCGCTCTTTTGCCTTGGCTCGCTAACCACTACTCGGTCTGTGAATAGAAGTAATGGCGGAATGATTGCCCGGTTCTGCGTGAAAGCGTTCGGTGTAATGGCACAGTCAATATTAAAAAATCTATCTCCCCTGCAAGAAATTATGTATAGGAAGTACTACAGTTCAAAGGGAATAGCGCCGATTCGCGATGGAGGTGTACCGATGGACTTTGGTGGTGCGTGTGTTTGGCGGACAAGAAGAGAAGGAAAGGTCCCTGACCGTTGCAAAGAACGTTGGGCTTGCGCGGCGGCGAAATGGAAAGTTTTCAACGCAAGATGGCACCAGCATCCGCGCGCGCGCTTGGGCCCATAGGAGTGGCTGCCACAATGGGCTAAGGCAAAGAGTAGCTCAGGAGTCGTTCCGGGGTGACATCACTGGGCCGGTCCCACGTTTGAGCAAACCAATGTGCAGCAGAGGCAACGCGGATGCACGTTGCGATGCCCTTTCTTAGACGTCCTGGTCGAACGATGGCGCGGATATTGCATGCGGGATGGATGGGACTTGCGCTGCCGTGCAAGCCCTTGCTAAGCGAATCTCAGGCTCGAGCTAATCCTGCTACTCCGTATCGCCTGTTCGACCAGCCCTGGCGTAAGATCGTCGGTCTTCTGACATGCCAAGGCTGCGGTGTTGACCAGGGACTTGGGGGGCTACACGACGACACTCGATGGAAGGACGAATGGGAAAAAAAAACCACAATTGCGTACCCTGCCCGCTCTCTGTACAGCCACTATTAAGGTCACGAGCAGCTGCGGTGCAATGACTCTCAGCAATATCAATATCAAGGCTAGCACTCCTACTTTTTTTTCTTTCTCGTGAACAAACGAGTTTTGCGACCGTATGTACGTCATGCTCCACGCACAGCCGACGCGCGTAGCTTTTCATATCGGCCACGCTTTGTACGAGCGCTAAGCCTTTGCCAAGCCTTCGACCTTGTTTTAGACCCTCGAATTATGGAGCGATCCTCTTGGCACTTTCTCAGATAGAGGGATGGAAGAAGACGAAGCCGAACACGCGTTCGCTACATTGCGTTGAGTGCTGCAGCGTGCAGTGCCCTTTTGTCGCGTGCAACAGGACGGCATGAATTTCCAATTCTTGTAAGCCCGGCTTAGCTCGCCGCGAGATGACCTACGAGCGGTAAGCTTGCCGGATAACAGAACGACGTCTGGGCTCATCAAAATATTGAGCGGCATGTGAATCCGTGGGTGCAGCCACATTCCTCTCGAAAAGACAAAGTGAGAAAAACAAAAAACAGCAAAAACAATTGTTTTGTAAGGTTGGTTTATGCAAGTGATAGAAAGAGTGTCGGCCCCAAAAATGTCCAAACGAAGAGACCGGCGATAAAAGAGATCAACACAAGGATGACGATTGGACTCCAGACTCGTTAGGAAATTGAAAAGCATTTACGGTACACAACAAACAAGGAATTCATTGCTTCCCCAAAGAGGCGTCGGACATTTGTGATCCCGTGTTCCCACGAATTTCCAGCTCTGGCTGATACTCGACGGCTGTAACAAGATCAGAACCCCTTTTGCATTTCGCTGTGCTTTCTTGCCCTGCGGCGTAAACAGTGACTATTTGGCCCTCCAGCAGAAGAATATTGACGTGACAAAAATTACCCGAATGTAGCCCTGACGATAGCGGAAAGACTGGGCTTGCATTTCCTAAACAAGTGTGCCTCCAAGGTATCACTGCAACAAGAAGCAAAAACAAGCAAAACAAAGCCGCATACTCGCTTCATCGTCGCCCAACGTTCGCATCACCATCACCACCCTCATCAACGGCGTTCCCACCTCTTTCCTCATTCCTCACCTCGTCTCCAGCTGGCACTCCCCTCTTCCGTTTCACCGCCTCCTTCAGCTCGCCCAACCGCAACTCCGTCACGCGAATTGCCTCATCCATCTGCCTCTCGCTCATCTTCTCACTCTGCAACACCTTCCCCATCGCCCGGCTCCTCGCCACTCCTTTCCCCTTCCCGTTCCTCTCCCATCCCGCCCCCACCACTCCGTCCAGCCCCACTCGCTCCTCCAACCACTCCCAC
>JAGFVP010000469.1:0-14772 GCA_021031095.1 Bathelium albidoporum
CCTTCTCTTAGATAGTTCAGTTACAGATTCACTTTGCACTTCACCACTTGTGTCCTCAGTCCTCAGGCTTCCTAATACTAACCTTTGAACCAGGGATGCTCCAACAGCTGTGCAGCTGTCGGTCTCTTTGCAGGATCATATTGCAAAACTTGCCGAATCAGATCAGTCACTACTTTGGCTTCCTCGGGACCGATATCATCCGGCTTGTTCTGATCAAACAGTGTTTCCAGTGATTTATTGATGAATGGTCCTGCAGCGTAGTTTCCAGATTCAAATGGTGGTGGAGAGGGCAACCCCTGAAACTCTTCGTCTTCCGTCTGCCCAGACGCTTCAAAGTGACCTTCCTGATCCAACATTTCCTCCTCACATTCGCTGACAGGGACCGCCTCGTCTGAACTGGAACTGTATTGCGGAGGATCGTGATGATCCGACATTTCCTCCTCACTTTCGTTGATAGAGACCGCCCCGTCTGAGCTGGATTGCGGAGGATCGTCATAATCGATAACTTTGTACACAAAATCCCCCGTGTAATTCGCTGTCCCGTAGGGATCAAGTCGCTCGCGATTGGGACCGAACCACTTATCTGCCCTAGGCCATTTCTTGAGCCATGCATCCGGAAGTGGTTCCAAGACATCGTTAAAATCCAGGAGATGATGATCATCAGTTCGATCCATCATCTCATCACCACGGAACGACACGAAGAATAGCGCCCCTCCAGTTAAGAACTCGTAGATTAGGCATCCGAATGCCCAGATATCTATACCTTGGTCAAAAGATTCCATGAAAATAATTTCAGGGGCTCGTAGCGCTAACGGCGTAACATTGTGGTCAGGTGGATCGGTAGAGAAGAATGAGGAGGCGAGATCTGAGATCTTGATGGTACCATCGGGACCTGGAGTCACGTACTCATGGAGAGATTGCGCAAGAGCCAGATACTTAGGAGCCCATTTGTCTTGTTTACCGTCAAGTCGTTTGATGGAAGTTGTTGTTCCAGCTTTGCCTTGCTTCAGTGTCCCTTCATGCAATCTGTCCAGCTTTGGGATGGGGAAGAGCAAATTTCCTGGTTGGACGTCGCCATGCACGATGTCGTTCTTATGAAGAAAAGCTAATCCGGACAGTGTCTGCTTCAAAATAGCTCTGGCCATCCATTTTGGGTAGCGTTGTGTAAATCCTAGCATGGCAATCTTATTCACGCCCAGGTGTTCAACCATGGATTCAACAGTCGCGCCCATTGGTTCATATACGAGACAGTGATGAACTCCGTTTGGTCCAGAGAACTCGAAGCTATCTAAGAGTTTGACAAGGTGCTCCCATAGCTCATCATTCGTTGCTGCTTCGCCCAGGTGCCGATGTATAGCTAGTTCTCTGCTGACAGATTTCGAGGCTTTTGCAGTGCTCACTTTCAATGCAACGTAACGCTTGTTTGAGTAATCTCTTGCAAGCCACACTGTAGAGGAAGCACCGTAGCCTAATTTGCGAATTACTTTGTACTGGCCATCCTTGAAAACGTCGCCAAAATGTATCGGGTGGTAACCATCCGGTCTGTACTTCTCAGCCCATTCACATGGCATCCCTCTATGGCGAAAACGAGCTTCCCCTTCGAATTTCGGAAGCTCAGGAGGAGGCGTTTGAGGCGGGGAAGACATGATGTAGGATAACGCGCGTGCAGAACTCGTTCCAAAAAAAAGTCTTGAAGGTTTGTGCACTGTTGAGAAGCAAGGAAAAGAAGCTCATCAAAGTATGGACAATGTTCGAGAATTATATGTTAGATCCAGTCGTCGGGAATACCTTTCAATGAAGAGAGTTTGTGAGGAATGAAGAACCAAACAAAGCGCGTTCTGTAATAAGAAGTCATGGGATTGTGTTACGGCAGGAGCGACCCACATCACTACTTCACCTTCATTCACCTGCCTTCACCTTCATTCAGTTACCTTCACCTTCATTCACCTACCTTCGCCTTTTCTTATTCTTCTTCTTTAGCACAACAGATGAATACACAACCATTTCTTTGCTTATGTCCTTACAGCTTAAGCAAACTGGCGCAGCAAATGAATATCAGTGCCTGTGACTTTCATTGAGTTACTGTCCATCCTAAAGAGACCTGTTGGAGCCCCGCCGTGTGTCAACGTCGTGAAAGGAAACAAGAACAAGGCCGTCTTTTGCAGCTATCTGTTGCGACGCTAATATCACTTGCGTTGAGAAGAGCTCGGTTTACAAAAAAGACTTTCCATCCTAACGCAGAGCTTAAGATTCGAGAACGTCCAGAATTCAGTATAGTCGGTCCCAAAGAAAAAGGGTCTGGGCCAGTTATATTTACGTCACAGTACCTAAGTCAGGATATCCGTCAAACCACGACTATTAGAAGCAAACGTAGTGTTGTGAACAAAAGAGCAGATTGTATCGTTGTCGATATGTCTCAGTAGCGAAGTGAAGAAAGAGTAGCAGGTGAGCATCAGGAGGTGATAAAAGAAATGTCGCCACCTATTTGAAGCAATACAGCTGCTGCTGCTTGCTTTCGTCTTATTGTTTCTAGATGTTTAGCAGCTGCTGTGATTTTTGTATTGCTGTTCTAAGCACCGTCTTATTTACTACTGTTGTTGTATTATTTTATTTGTTTGAATGGGTGTTATTCGCACCTCTGGCTCTGCTGCTACTGCTATACAAAATTTCCATTCTGATACAATGACACGTACACGCTGTTTTACTGCTATGGATGCCGAATCTTATGTGTCTTTAAAGCAGCTGCTTGTCTCTTATAACATCTCAATTGCCGTACGAACTGCTCAGAGCTAGCTTGATCAACGACGAAGACATGAAGATGTTGCTTATCGTCGCAAGTATCACCGTTCTGGACGTTCTTTCTTGATATCTCAACGAAAACTTAATATCCTGTTTGATCCTTGTGTTAATTCTGTACGGGATTAAGCATATGAATATCAACGAGCTGTTTATGAAATCCAAGATAGTGTACGTACACTAAGATGCAGCCTACGAGCGCGGACACATAAAACTGTCTTATATCAAAAGTTTACAATCAAAGTGATTAACTCTGTTAATAAGAAAAAAAAAAGTTAAATTTAGTGAAATTCACAAGTATAAGCTTTTTGAGGACTGTATAAAAGATACTGTTTATACAGATGAAACTGATAAGGATTTTTTAAAAGAGAATTAACAGTGAGTGTTACGTAAGACAGGTACTTTGATCATGAGAATCTTTATTATCACTGTTTTAAGACTGAAATAAAACTTTATGTTACTTTCTAGATCTCATAATAGCGTAAAAGACCGAAATTATTTTATAATAACGAGAATAATTACTTACTGTTGTGAACACAGTTTTGGTTCTCTTGTTGTGGCTCGCTTGACCGCGGGTCAGAAGATGGAAACCGCTTTCACGGTGGTTGCTACTAGAGGAGAAGACTAGCGCTCATAAGTTCATAATCTTGAATAACTTTTGATAAATATAACAACACATACTTTCATAATCAGTTCAAGAGAATAACATCCTTCTGTTGTGATCCTCATATGAAGATCGTAACACTTATCTCCACTTTTTGAATCTTTATTAAAATCTCACCGGTCTAAATATAAAACAGATTAAGTTGTTTATTATTTTATACTTAAATATAAGACTTAGTTATTTTATGATGTGAACTTTGAATCAAAAAATAACTGTATGACATAAATTTATTACATTAAACAGATCTTATTCGTTTATATTAAAGCAGTTAATTAATATTATCTAAAATGTGAACAAGTATTTCTTGTGAAAGATGATAATAGCTCTCATAAGATTAGGTCTTTGAACAATATCTTAAAAAGATTGAGAAATGAGAATTAAATTAAGAGCATTTAACACTCTGTTTAATAATCAGATTTTAATTTTATCAAAAACTGTTGGTTATTATTTAAACAGCGTGTACGAAAAAGAAGATGAAATTTAATTAAGTAATTAAAAACAATTTTGATTGAGAAATGGAAAGCTATTAAGCAAGATGATTCGTGCTCAAATAACTGAGCTGTCATGAAGATATAATCAAATTATTCAGAACAGAAGTGAACAGATGAGGTCTGAACTATGGTAAATATCAGCGACAGCACAGCAACAACATTGATATAAGTAACAGCAATAATTGAAATAGCAAAAACACTAAATAATATGAGATGAGAGCAATTGGCGGCAGCGAGGTGCTGGAATAAGAGGTTTCGGAGATGACGACATTTCTTTTGTCATGGCCTGATGTGAGTTGGCGTATGCCGACTAATGCTGCTCCTTCCGTAACAACGACAAAAATCTAACCCGTCTTTCCATTGAATTTCCGACAAAGAGATGTCACGCAATTGAATGATACAAAATCCGAATCCAGTGAACCAGAACATGACTTTTGTTGCTGCTTTTCCATTGAGTCCGCTTTCGTCTAGCTTGGTTAACTCTTTGTTCCTTCTGAAGCTTTAGTATTCCTTTTTCCTCTCGCTCCTGCTAACATGCATCTGGACGATGTGACTTGGAGAGATCAAAGGAGCAACAACGAGTAAAGCTATGTATTGTTAGACCATGGTTTCTTATATGCTCCTGTACAAGTCTTTTTAGTTTTTTTAGCCGGTTGAAAATTGTGCTTCTTGCTACGGCAAGTGACAGCCCACTATTTACGCCGCCCTTCCACACTTTCACCTTCTCTTAGATAGTTCAGTTCGGACCCAGATCAATACTTGCACTTCGCCACTTGTGTCCTCAGTCCTCCCGCTTTCTAATACTTCTCTTTTTTGACGTGACCTGGAAAATTGATGGAGCATAGTTGCGAGCAAATAATGGGCATTAGATTGGACTAAGGAAGACGCATATCACAGGTCATCGTGGTGGATCTCGCACTTTCACAGTTGCAGCAGCAGTCTTAGCTGAAGGAGCACACGATCCTACGCACGGCCATGTGCACGGTGGTTTAGCAGCTGAATAGTTGCTGTGAGATTATCAACAGGCGCCACAGCTTGTGACAGTGCATAAAACGCAGTGATACGCGTAATACGCGGTAATTGGGTGTTTCAAGCTACATCGCCTGTTCAACTGTTAATAACATTACAGCTGCTGGACTGCCGTGCAGTGGGACGTGCTCATGGTCAGGTGCTGCTGCTGCCCAGCTGCTCCTGGACCTGCCTTTAATACAGATTTCCCCTTCCTGCTGCTTCCTGTTCTTTAGTTCATCTTAGATAGTGCAATTCCCTGCTTTGAATTGTGCTTTGTTAGCTTGAAACAGCTACAATTACCGTAATTCACGCTTTGACAAAAGTACTTTTGTTTGATCGGGTTCTGAGTCCTTGGCTGCTTACCTTTCCTCCTAGGGCTGATCACAAAAGCTCCTCTGTCGAGTACATTTTCCTTGCCGGTTGGCCATGGAGATATGTTTCGAACCACCGAACGCATACACTTGCGTACCGAGAGAACGAGAGAGCTACATGGAAAAAGTTGACCGTTATGAACGTCGTCCACGTGGGGCTGTCTTGGCAGTCATCGTGTATAATTTGTTCTTAGAATGTTCTTCTACTAGTAGGACTGATACTGGGATAGAAATGGTCCACATAGCAGCCCGAGTGATCCAGAACCTCATTGCACTGTTGACTTCTTCAACAGTCGGACATTTATTGGAAGACATCACGTCAAATGTGGATATTATATCTACTACCAACAGGACAACTACCAACAGGGAGGTTATCAACAGGGGGGTTATCAACAGGGAGGTCATCGGCAGGGAGGTCATCAACAGCAAGGTCATCGACAGCGACAACAGCGAGGTCATCGACAGCGAGCTTATCAACAGCGAGCTTATTAACAGCGAGGTTACTCTCAGGGTAGCTATCCACAGGGAAGGCCGTATAGGAGATGGCTGTGAACTACAATAGCAGTGAGCAGGTGACGTACCTTAGACTACAGCCTGTTGCTAGCGGTCCCTACCCGCCCAGCACTCCAGTGTACTATTGTGTTTTAAGATACGGAGGTCCATCACAAAACTTTTGTCGCACGGCAAAGGTTGGCGTACTTATAAGGGGAGCGCCTCAACATGATGAGCTGCTTGAGCCTACCAATTAATTAGTTGATGATCTAACCTAATTCCTACACTTTAGGGTAGAAAAACGGCTATAACCTTGAAATTTTTAACGAATATTAGTTTTATTTCTCGTCGCTCACTGAGCCTACGCGTGTGACAAAGCTTTTGAAACGGACCTCCGCAATATCTCCACACAAGCCCAATCCCCTCCCACAAGCAAATGTCAGGTTTCCCTTTTCGGTCTGAGAAGAAGGTCGCGTCTACCCAACGTGAGTATGAGTAGGGTTTATCTATTTGGTAGAGCATGGGACGCGAGCTCTTAAAGCTACAAGGTCAGCAGTAGGCCTGTAAGAGCCGGGAGAACTACTGGAACGAACTTGCCCGTGACAGGCCTCCCAATAAGCAGGGCGCTCCCATGCTCAAACTAGGCTTAGTAGTACTTGACTTTCCCGTGCTTGGTCGAATTGAATTGTGCCATCACGAGCGGGCGCTTTGACCTTGCTTGGCACGAAACTTATCTGCTTTATACATGCATGGACTCGTCGAGGCAACCCCAAAAGGCGTTATGATATGCTTTTTTTTTTGAGTCATTCATTAGCGTAGCAAATTCCATCTCGTACCCATGGAATGAAGTGTTGACAATTCCCGAGCCAAGACCACGAGGCTGCGAATAAATCAGCAATCTCAAAACGAGCTGTACGCCATTCCTCATTCCATTTATAGTCCGCATCGATCTTCGATATTTCTCTGAACAGCCCACCGCGCGTCTTACACAAGCTCATCAACCAACCCAGTCGCCTCACGTTCATAGAGACTAGCTTTCCTCCACGATAGTGTATCGCAGCCGAAAGAGGAATAAATCGTCTCAACTGCCGCGCAAAGTAGCCTGCGACTAGGGCCCTAAAGCCAGAGAATTGTTGCTACGCAGTGGCATCCTATACTGTTGGAGGTGACATGGTCCCTGATAGAGACCTATATAGCGGCATGAATCGTGGGCAAGATTCAGATGTGTTGTTGAGAATAGAGAGTATACGTTACAGGCCAGTACCAAGCTTCAGCCTTCAAGCAACTGAAGGGAGTGCAAACAACGAGGGTTCCGCGCGCATAGAGCATCGACACGCATCAATCAGCTCCAAAAAGCTGCAGACTGTAGACTGTATGGAAAACTCAGGAAAAGAAGTCTGCCATGCTGCTACAGCGAAGAGACTGGGGTTTTTGTAAATTTGTAGCGGTATGAGAAGTAGTCTCAAGCTCTCGATCATCTGCTCCAGTGCCCCTGTGGTACCATATTGCGGTCCGCCTCGGCGAAAGGAAGCGCCGCGAACAAATATTGAATCTCACGAGCTATTCGTTGACTTTCTCAGACGGAAGGTATACGATAGATGATGAGATTGACTGAAATCAGGCAGCTGAGATGGCAGGATCTGAGGTGGCGGTAGTTCGGGTGTACGTAGAAGTCTGAGGTTGAGGCTAAAATACAGGGGAAAGCTGTGGACGCTAAGCCTAATTTAGAAGGATTTAGGTTGGTGTTTCAACAGAAATGACTGCACCGACTTTGCATACGGCAGCTCTTGTACTGATGTTCCGATAAAACCTTCATCAAAATTGCAGCTTCCAAGTTCTAGACGAAGCTGAGTTGGTAAAGCTAGCTATGGTCGTGGCGCGCTTTCGTTGCTGGCAAGTAGCTACCTGCTGCATTGAGCCAATCCGGCGGTCCAGATCTTACGTCTACGGAACGATATACTCGGTTGTTTTTGAAGCCAAAGACTCTTCAAAGGCCCGATTGGACTCATGGCATTTGAGTCTTTGTTACGGCAAGAGCGAGCATGGGCCTGGTCACGTGACAACTCACATACTTCTCGCCGCTCTTCCTCCGCACTTCCTCTTTTCTTAGATAGCTCAACAATCCAATTAACTGCAATTCACACTTGTGTCCTCTGACTACCTGCCTCCTAATAGAATAACAGGGACAGGAGTTTATCGTTGAGCAGGCAGACACTGAAGGGAGATGCAGGTGACGTAATTTTGTGTCTGATCCGATTTAGCCAGTTACTGTCGTGATAATATTGCAAAGCAAATGTTTGATTGGCTTTCAAAGATAGAGCAGCATGATGTTTTCGAACGCTAGCAAGGGAAAGCCTGTGCATCTGTCACCGCCCTGGTGTTGAACCCTGGGGAAACAACTGTGCGCGAGGAATTTCCGATTGCACCACATGATCATCGAAACACTGATGGATTGACCCCAACAGCATTTTCCACACATTGCCATTCGCAGGCTCAGTGTCCACAATGTCCCACTGCAAACTACCGATGGTTCTTTGGAGATTGCTCTGAAGCGAGCGGAAGGTCTGGGTTCCTTTTTCATCCTTGCCAAACTGGATGAACTGTATACCAATCTCGGTGGGAATGCGGTTATAACCACCAACAGTGTCCATTATCCTTCTGATAGGAGCAGCAGGGTCGGAGCCAGGATTCCAGCGACCGTCAGTGTACACAGTAAGGCTCAAGGGTCTTAGCGGCCTGGCCTTTCTCTTCGCTCGTGCGAGAAGACCAGGATTCGCGTCAAGCTCGATCTTTTTACGACGCGACTCGAGGATGTTGTAAAGTTTGGGATACATATCTGTCGTGGTACTACTTGAAGACTCAGGTCTATGCTGTTCAACAAACCTTGGGAGGTCCGCCAGAGCTGCTGGCCGTTTCTTTCTCGTATGATTGGACTTATTGGTGAAGAAAAGCTCGACTCCGTCTGAGTCAGTATCTTGGACCATAAAGACAAGTAACTTTAGAATGTTCACAACCTCTGTCCAGTGCTCGCGCATAGACGAAGAGTTGTCGATAAGGATAACCTAAGCCCGTTCAGAAGATTGAAAGAAGATTTGCGAATATTGGTGCTTACCTGGTCCCGTCGCCGTACTTCGTCCAACATCCATTTATTGCTTGACTGACTGGAAGGGAGATCGATAACTGCCGATGACGGTGAAAGCTTCCACCATTGCATTGCGGCATGTACCGGAAATACCGGTGCGGACCTAAGTGATAGCTGGGATATATTGTTCTCTTGCACACTCCATTCATCGAAAGATTGCCAAGTGCTTTGTGTACCATCTGGCTGGTTGCTTTGATTTGACTGGATAACCTTTGTCATCAGGTCTAATGCTTTCTCATCGTGGCCTTGATGCTTCCAGATTCTCGCAAGCTGATTCATCCTCACCAACGTATCGGGATGTTTCTCTCCGAGAACTCTTGAACTCGTCTCCACTAGCTGGAACTCTAATTGTTCGGCCTCGACCAAGCGACCTTGTTCAAAGTAGATAGAGGCAAGAGTTGCTACGATGCGTAATGTGTCCGGATTTTCTTCCCCAAGCGCCCTTGAGGCTCCACTCCGTACTCTTGCCCCCAACTCTCCAGCCTCGTTCCAACGGCCTTGAGTGCAGTATATTGATGCCAGGTTTTCGGTATATCTCAACGTGTCGTAATTCTCCTCGCCTAATACCTGCGTGGCTGTATCTAACAGTCGTGTGGCCAAACCTTCAGCTTTATCCAGATATCCCAGTCTCCTGTACGCTGCCGCTAAAGTGTCAATAGTGTTGAGAGTCTTTGGATGATGTGTCCCAAGGACCTTCTCGTTCTCTTCCAGTAGTTGCGAAAGTGGCCATTCAGCTTCAAAGTATCTCTCATCTGCCAAAAGAGGGGAAACCACTTTGTTCAACAATGCTAACCTTGCAGGGCTACCAGATTTTGAAGGGCCTAACTTCAAGACGTGGTATGCGTGTGGAAGATATACAGCCCATAGGGGGTCGGCCTTGTGGTTTACTGGAAGTACTTCTGCGAGTCTGACGGTGGCATTTTCAACCCACAGATCTAGTACAGAGTGCGCTCTGATCCAATTACGTCTCGTGGTCTGTACATGTGGATGGAGATCGAAAAACCTATCAGATTCGGTTGTTTGGCCGGTTTCGCGTATCGTGACGAATGAATAAACGTTCAAAAGATCAATGGGATCATGCGCGGTTGTTTCTTGATACGATGGAGGTAATAGAGACTGGGGAATGTTCCTTGTGTCCAAACACGACGCAAACAAGAGAAGTTCCTCTGTTAGTGGGTTGCGTTTTCGAACCTGGTCAAACGAGATTTTCCAGATCTTCCCAAACAGAAGCCCAAAATCCCGAAGATCTCTGCTGTCCTCAAGGTCTCTGTTGAAGAGTCCGCTACCATTTGCTTCTGCATTTTCGAGAAGCGAAAGGTATTCCAAGACCAGCATATTATTGACATTCATATATGCTGCCGCTTGAACGATGGCCAATGGAAGAAAGCACAGCCGATCGAGGAGCTTTACTAAATCATGCTTCTCACCAGATTTTGAATTTATCAAGCGACTTTCCAGGAGCTTCATTGCGAAGCCTGCATCAGTCCCATGCGTCTCCAAGATATTCTTAGTCGGTACCAGTTCTCGCGCCATTGTTTCATTTTGCGTCGTAAGGAGAACGAATCCCTTCGAACTCATTGGAAGGTACTCAGCAAGGGTTATTCGTCGACGACGGCTATTTGCCTTGAATAGAAAGATATCAGCGTCATCAGCATTATCCAAGATGAGCAGCCAGTGTCCAAAACTTTCCTGGCTGAGCTGCTGTTTAACGAGCTGTTTGACATCCACCGCTTCCCTATCTAATCCAGGTATCTTAAGCAGCCGGCCAACTTCTCGATATCCTCGATCAATGCTTTCGACATTCGCTGCCGAAATCCAGAAAACACAACGGTCCGGATATTTATCCCTTGTCCGATAGGCCATCTCCAATGCTAGCTGAGTTTTTCCTGTGCCACCACGACCGACAACAGCGGCCCTCTGACTGGAATCACCCCCAAAGACTATTGTCTCAAGCTTTTCGAGCTCAGAGCTAGGACCAACAAAATTTTGGTTGCGCCTAAAAGGGACAAGCCAACGTGAAGTTAATCCAGCTCGAAATTTCGAGTTAACAAGATGTGAAGCACATCGACGCAGTTCATGTCGAACTTCAGCGGACTGTAAATAATCGTCAGTCCACAGTGCAAGTTCGCTCAATGTTTTTGACTTCAAGTCTCTCTCCCCAGGAGACTTCATCCATTCATCAAGCAATACGTTTCTCATAAGACTTGGATTGAACCGAAAATAATGGAAGCTGAGATCGCGACTCATCTCTCTCACATCCGTACTCGTGATTTCTGTCTCTGTCGCAATACTGCGGAGCAGCTGTACGGTTTTCTTCCATCTTCGAAAGGGAAGTCGGCTTCGGGAATACCGAGATACGTCTTCTAGGCGAAAGATACCTGATCCTATGTTCACCAAGCAAGTGTTTGCAATCTTGTCTTGATGGAGGGAAGCAACGTCTCGTAGCGCACCCAGCGATGGATTGTTTGTCATCAAACCACCATCGAGGAAGAGCTGATTATCTATTCGAAACTCGGGGAAGAATGTTGGAGCCGCTGAGGTGGCACGGGCAACTTCCCATATGTGCAATTCGCTTGCTGGCCCAGGATTTAATGGCATTCTATTTGGAGGTTGTTGTAATGGCGGTAAATCACAGTCATAATTACGGAACATGTACGATTGTGGAAATCCCCGGGAGATTTCAGTTGCCAGTACACCACTGATGATGTCAGCACGGCTGTAGAAGCTTGGTTTGGACTATACCTACGTCTTACATTTTCCACCTGGAACGGTAAATAGACTACGTCGCCATTTTTCGTCATCAGGTACTGGATCAAATTTGCCGAGGATGAGACGGGCAGCCCGAATGAGCTTTTCTTCATTGTACTTTGGGGCTAAAAGATTCCTCGATAGCTTTGTACGATATCGTGGATGACCAAAAATTGTATCCGCATAGGTAGAGAATCGCTCTATGCACTCTTCCACTGTCAGTTCAAGGCGTCCAAGCATGATTGCAATCAGTCTATTGAAGGTTAGTTCAAGATCGCTTTAGATCAGAGTGGTGCTATTCTCTTTATACCCTCCGCTACTAGACCCATATATATAATCGAAGATATCACAAGGTTTCAAGGAAGTAGCCTGAGATGCTATGCATAGAAGATCAGTATCCAACACGTATGAGGCATTTTAGCTTACATAAATCAGGATATTGGCTTATATCGTGGCGTATGAATCCCATCAACTCCTTGAGAATGAGAAGACTTGCGAAACTTCTAATTCCACCTCCATCTGAACGCAAGATCAGCCCCGTTGTGATTTCTGAAAAGGAGTAATATCTCACCAAAGCAAAGAACCCGTGCGTGTTGCGGTAACGAGGGTTTATTCATTTGCGAAGTAGTTCCTACGAGTCGAGAAAAAGATATTTCCCTTTTGAGATAAGGTCCCAAGGTTTTCAGTACCTCAACATGAGAGCGGATGTCTTCACAATTAAGGAGCGCCGAGTTGAGGTCCGAGTTTCTAGTGAGCCGATAAGCGACAAAGCTTTGAACGAGAACGTGATACGCACTCAGTGCCGTGTCTTCTTTCATCTACGTCTTCGTCGATCAAGGCAAGAAGTCGTACAATCTTGTTGAGTCGTTGTCGCAATACTCTCACTGCTACCTGATCGTGATCATTTAGGCTTCGAAGATCTTTCAAAAGGGCGTCACTATCGTCCGATAGTTCGTACACCCAGACACAAAAGTCCACCAATGCTGTATCCAGAATTTGCCATAGTAGATCTACTTCACTCCTCTCTAGGACATGATCTTGGTGTCCAGATCTCTTGTTTCCAAGCTGTCTTGTCTTTTTTACGATCTGCTCTAATTTGGCCTTGACTTCGACATAGAGTAATTCGAGGAGACCTGTATCCCAGTGGTGCTTGTCGCTTTCTGTTAGGAAATGCGAGAGGTGCTCGAAGGATAAGTTGTTCTCGGATGTAGTCAGGCTGGGAGATTTAGGCTGGCGCGACCTTGCCCGCAACTCATGATCCTGTTCCATCACCTAGATGAACAAGCGACAGGCAACCGATAAATGTGGATTCTGTATGGCTATGCAGAGACAGAGTTGTTTTGGGCAGTAGCATTTGGTGCTTCGTGGCTGTGATACTCACATGGTTGAGATTACCTTGTTGGGCACAAGCGTGCTCCGTACATAGTTCGCTTCCTGCAATCCTCAGACCTAGCTTCTTACACACCTCACAATCAATGAGATTGTTCATACAGTCCTACAAGAGTTTTCGCACCTCCATAATGAGATCCAGAGCCTTGCCACATACTGTCAGGATATATGTGGTATAACCTGTTCTACCAAAAGATTGCTTTTTGATTTGACACATAGATAATGCTCAGCTGACTCCTCAGCCTGATGGCTATTGACATCAGACAAGAACCCTTTCAATGCATCAATTCTGCCAACAGTCCTTTCACTATATCTCCGAATTATGACTGAACCGACTACACCCATTGGCACTACCATTTCAGCGCTTGTTATGACGATCATAAGTTGGTAGAGCATGCTACGAAGGGGAATCAGCTCTTGCATAATGACCTCATTCCGCATAAAACGGTCTAGGAGGATATTCGACTCACATCCCTTGCCTTGAGACGTCAAGAAATGGGTTTGGACGATTGGAGGAGTTGGTAGGACATTTCAAAGGACACCCTTGGTTCGACACTACTGGCGTTTTGAGATCAGGCGCAGCTCGATATCATTGCGGATAAAGTGCAGAGCATGAGGGCGGATTTGCGACTATAAGACAGCAATTGAAAGAATTCTTGGAGTTAAACGAACAACACCGGTACAGGATAGGAAAATGGCGCAGAAGATATCTAAAACAAATGTTCATTTGGATAAAAAAGGCCATATTCAAGACGTGGTGGATAACTATACTAAGAATATGTCTGCTATACGAGATGCAGCGGATCATGGATGGCGGGAGCGGCTTCCTTATCTCAATCAGAGGTCAACGCACAACACACCGTACCATACGCGGGCAGAATATCTACTCATACAAATTGCTAGGCGAATCTGCAACGATGCTAATACCCTACATGCCAGTTGCAGCATTGTAAAAGTAGACTTTTCTGTTGTTCTAGATTTGGATATCTTCGATGTGTTCACAGCGATAGTAATATGATAATGGCCAGGTTCAAGACGAGAGAAAAAGCATGAATTGGTGAGATATGGGCTACGAGCTGCTTATATACCTCCATCTGTTACTTCCGTAGCAGATAGCAGACCATAGAGACGCCCCGCGAATCGCCTAAATTGTTCAAGCTGGACACCTCAAAATCGATTTGCTCTTTCGAGAAGCCGGTCGACTGAATGTCAAGTTTGCTAGAGTTGGAGTGGAGATATATGAAGATCGCGCAACGCACGAGGCAAAAATTGTCGACGTTTTCATGGTCAGTCTTAGCAATCCGACTTTGAAACCACGATTCAAACACCAAGACAGTGAGTCTTTGTTTGATCTTACCAAAGTCAACCATCGTGGATCGTGTTCCAGGCTTGGAAACACATTGCGAGAAGCTCTGGCTGACCAGGATCTGCCAAGCTTTGATAGAGTCACTCGAGAGATCTCGGATCATAAATTTGTTCTAGGGGATTTGTCCACACTGAGAGCGGCTTTGAGCTTGCGCAGGCCTGTCTGCTTTTCCATCGCACCATCTGGTTTGCTGATGTCTGTCACTGTGGTATCTGATGCGAAGTACTGTTACGGCAAGAGCGCACGTGGGCCCTGTCTGGCACGTGACAGCCCACTATTTACGCCGCTCTTCCTCCACACCT
>JAGFVP010000046.1:0-139749 GCA_021031095.1 Bathelium albidoporum
CTCCCTCCCTCTTCTCCACCATCTCCCGCATGCCCTCGCCCCATATCTCCAAACACCTCTTCGAAGCCGGCAGCCCCTCCAGGACCTGCGCAAAACAGTGCGGCATCGCCTCCCACTGCTCCCACCGCACCGCCACCCCCTCCCTCGCCGCGCGGCCTGCCACAATCGCACACTCGTCCGTCAGCAGCTCCTCGCCACAGCAGATCAGTATCGGCGGGCTGTCGCGCCAGTGCTCTGCTGGGGCTGCGAGCGGCGAGGCGAGCGGGTGCGTCAGCATGCCGACCTCGCAGAGGAGGTCGCCGCGCGGCGGGTCGGTGGGCCAGATAGCGTCGGGCGGGAAGTGGACGGTGGCGGAGAGTGAGGGCGGCGGGAGGTAGTCGGTGCCGGCGTTGGCTTCGAGTGAGGGGCAGGAGCGAGCGAGGTCGAGCCAGGGGGAGTTGCAGGCGATGCCGGCGGGCAGAGGGATAGCTACGGACTTGCCATGGTAAGAGACTGTTGGTGGGGTGTTGGAGGAGGAGGAGGTGCGGTGGAGGTGCAGAAGCAGCTGGAGGAGGCCGAAGGCGAGATTGCCGCCGGCGGAGTCGCCGGCGAGAACAATTTGGGGTGCGGGAACGGGTTCGTGGAAGGCGCCAGGAGGGGGTTGAAGAAGATATAAATAGGCGGCAAGAGCATCAAGGAGCTGGGCAGGAAAGGCGGATTGAGGCGCGAGACGGTAGCGGATACTGAGGATGCGGCCACCGGAGTGTTTGGCGAGGCGAGAGACGAGAGGTCGGTGGGTGACTGGATCGCACAGGTAGTAGGCGCCACCGTGGAAATAGAGGACGGTGATTGGTGATTTCGTTTCCGACATAAGGAGCTTGTACTTCTCCTCTTCTGATATGGATGGAAGCGTGCTGTCTTTTTGAGCGTTGGCGCGATAGCCAGTCCATTCTGCTTCCACAGGAATGTAGGATGGCGTTGTATAGGTTTGCGACTCTTCTTTTAAATCGTCTATGGCTTTGAATAAGGTTTCTCGGATGTCATCTTCTGACGGAACCGGAATTTCGACTTTGCTGACCCATAGCTTGCCCTTGACGCCAGGATCTCTCAATGTCGATCTTTGGATTTTTCCGATCGGCTGTGGATTCGTGCTGTTCATGAAGGATCGTAAGACTTGTACAGTGAGCTCGGTCCGGAGATCCCATTTCGAGGAGTTCTGAGAAAGGCCCAAAGCATGAAAGAACGCATCCTTGAGCATGAATGGAAGTTTGGGAGCTAGTAGTTTAGCGAGCGTCACTGTCGAAGTGTCCATTGTATGGACGAGCTGCAATCAGAGTTCTATCAACAATACTAAAATGATACTAAGAGCTTAGGAGGAGACGGAATTAACGAAGAATAATCAAGCATTGATATCAAACATAACAAACAACTCGATATGCTTAGACGACGTCACCAAAGGTGCCGAGGTTCGTTCGGAATCAAGCGAGCTATCAATGACGTAGAAAGCTCGGTACCTGCCAAAAGCATGACAGCAACAGCTTTTTTAATTGGAAGAATTCAAGCGCAGACAGTTCTGAAATAGGGCATTGCCCGTTACCCAATGTGGTTAATTCTATACATAATGTTGTGTGATTTGACGGTATACAGTTTGAGCTACTTTCCAGTTGGCTTCAACAAAAGCCTCATCCGCACGCGGCTCCACCTGCTACTGCATTTGGACTGTTCTTTAGCAGACGCACGGGCCGTCTCCAGCGAGGCAAGCTGATCCGATGTCGTGTCAGTGGGGACGAGGGACTAAAGTCAAAGCTGGTACGCCAGGATGGTGGTATCAGCTGGCAAAGGAGCCAGATTGGTCCGCTGGAGGAACTAGAATGTCAACGTCCAAACCTATAGATAAGGCTTAGGGCACCTTTTCGCGAGACGAAGCCGGCTGGCCTGAATTTGCGTGTCCTGAAGATACTAGCTGACCCTGGAGTGCACTTGGTTAGATTTCCGGATTGGCCGGAGCTTCGGACCTGAGCATGCAACAAACACCTTCTCTGCCAGTCCCACAACACCAGCTGGATACATTCGCTGCTGGGACTTGGACTGTTCTGCCCTTAACATTTCAGAACAAGTTTTTCACTTTATAATTTGGGCTGGGTCAATTGATTTATTCCCGGCAAATCCGACAAAGTAAGCATCTAACTGCAACACTTGAAACAGCTTCTACGTTTTCGTGGCGGATCCTTCGTTCAAGTCTTACAAACAAATAGAGCCCAAAATCCTTGAGCAACCTACCTACCTTCGCCCAATCAAGATTTCTCCAGTTCACCTTCAGCCACCATGACGACGCAAGGCGAGGCCCCCAAACGCCGCATCGGGGTTATGACCTCGGGTGGTGATGCACCGGGGATGAACGGTGCAGTACGCGCGGTGGTGAGAATGTCACTTGCAAAGGGCTGCGAAGTATATGGGATCTATGAAGGATACGACGGTCTCGTCCGTGGCGGCGAATTGATCAAGAAGATGGAATGGGACGACGTTCGTGGTTGGCTGTCCGAGGGAGGGACATTAATCGGGACGGCCCGATGTCCTGCTTTTCGAGAGCGTGACGGTCGACGGCGGGCGGCGAAGAATATGATCGACAATGGCATTGATGCGTTGGTAATATGTGGAGGAGATGGCAGCTTGACAGGAGCAGACAAATTCAGATCGGAGTGGCCGGAACTGCTAGACGAGTTGGTAAAGTTAGGAGAGCTGAAGCAGGACCAGATTGAGGACCACAAACATCTCAACATTGTTGGCATGGTGGGCTCGATTGATAATGACATGTCACTGACGGACGCAACAATTGGCTGCTATTCGAGTTTGGGAAGGATTTGTCAAATGGTGGATTACATCGACGCGACGGCTTCTTCACATCAGCGAGCGTTCGTTATTGAAGTCATGGGAAGGCATTGCGGGTGGCTAGCCTTGATGTCAGGAGTGAGTACAGGGGCGGATTTTGTGTTTTTGCCAGAAAGACCACCACCAGAAAACTGGGAAAAGGAAATGTGTAGTTTAGTTTCAAAGGTATGCACTCCGGGCATCGGTCGACTGCTTTGCTCTGACATACACAGCACCGTGAATTGGGCAAACGAAAAACAATCGTCATTATTGCCGAAGGGGCCCACGACCGTCAATTAAAACCGATCAAAGCATCCAAAGTCAAAGATCTCCTCGCAAACGACCTTGGACTAGATACGCGGATCACCACGCTTGGTCATGTCCAGCGGGGTGGAAATGCATGCGCATACGACCGCGTCTTGTCCACGCTCCAAGGCGTGGAGGCCGTGAATGCTGTTCTCGAATCCGAACCCAGTACACCAAGTCCAATGATCTCCATTATCGAGAACAAAATCGTGAGGAAACCGCTGGTCGAGGCCGTGGCGGCAACACACAAGGTGACGGAACTTATAGAGACTAAGAACTTTGAAGAGGCAATCAAAATGAGAGACGCGGAGTTTGCTGAATACATGCAAGCCTTTGATATCACTACAGCTACAGATAAAACGGACATGCTCCTGCCGGAGAATGAGGTGAGTCCAATTTTGCGTTCGACGCCTGTCGATAATTGCTAAAGGAATTTCCTCAGCGTATGCGAATCGGTCTCATCCACATTGGAGCTCCAGCCGGTGGCATGAATGCAGCAACTCGAGCTGCAGTTGCTTACTGTCTCTCTCGCGGCCATACGCCGATTGCTCTTCACAATGGATTCCCTGGTTTGATTCGCCATCACGACGATAAACCGCTCGGTGCGGTTCGGGAAGTGGATTGGCTTGATGCGGAGCAATGGGCCAGCCGAGGTGGCTCAGAGATTGGTACAAATCGTGGCTTACCTTCGGAAGACATGCCTACAGTCGCCAAATGCTTTGAACTCTATAAACTCGATGCGCTCTTCATCATCGGCGGCTTTGAAGCGTTCACAGCACTCAGCGAGCTACGATTGGCAAGAGAAAAATATGACTCGCTCAAAATTCCGATGGTGGTTTTGCCTGCAACCATCAGTAATAACGTCCCTGGAACGGAATATTCAGTAGGAAGCGATACTTGTCTGAACGCACTTATCGACTACTGTGATGCTATTCGACAATCGGCATCTGCCTCTCGACGCCGCGTATTCGTCATCGAGACCCAAGGCGGTGCCAGTGGATATGTTGCGACCCTTGCTGGTCTTGCTATTGGAGCCTACGCTGTGTACACTCCCGAAGAAGGTATCAACATTCGCATGCTCGCCAACGACATCCAGTGGCTCCGCGATAGCTTCACCAAGGACCGGGGACAGAACCGCGCGGGCAAGATCATCCTCCGCAACGAGAAGGCGAGTCAGACGTACACGACACAGATGATTGCGGATATGCTCAAGGAGGAAGCCAACGGACGTTACGAATCCCGCTGCGCCGTGCCGGGTCACGTGCAGCAGGGTGGTACTCCCAGCCCGATGGACCGCGTGCGCGCTGTCCGCTTTGGCGTCAAGAGCCTCCAACATCTAGAGGAGTTCCGACGCAAAGGCCTGACCAGGGAGCAGGTGGCGGCGGATCCGATGAGCGCGGCAGTGATTGGTATCCGTGGGGCAAAAGTCAAGTTCAGTCCAATGGACAAGATCGAGCGCGAGGAGACGGACTGGAAGGACCGGCGGCCGAAGAACGAGTTTTGGATGGTGTACAAGGACGTGGTGGACACGTTGAGCGGGCGGCCGACGGCGCACAACGTGATGCTGAAGCCGTTTGAAGTTACGAAGAAGAAATAGTAGATGGTCAGCAATGATGATAGTTACGAAAACGATGAAGATATGACGAGTGATAAAGCCATACAATACATAAATGAGGTAGATAGCTATCAAGGCATTGTATCAACGAACAGTGACGATGATGACGGTTCGGTCTCATCCCGGCATTTGGACGCGATATTTTTCCAAAGTGTCTTCTCATCCCAATCTCGGACTGGCGGCCGTGATTGGGCGGTGGTGAAACGTTTGCCGTGAATCCGGCGGACGCTTGATTGGTTAGGCCTGATCCCCGTCACCCCGCGTGGAGAGGTCAGCACGGCATCACGGCCTGCCAGGGCTGCGTTTCCTGCATTGTACCGGGGTGTACTGCATGATTTCCTGCACTTCGACCCTGCTTCGACGCATCGAATGCGAGTACGGGTGGCGAGATGGCATTGGAAGTGCCCCCACCGCGGCAGCAGCGCAACTCGAGACAGCCAGTAAGTAACACCAAGAGCCTGCAGAAGCCCAGAGTAGATGATCGTAGCTCCACACGGGTCGGAATGAATAAGTGGACGGACACGATGGGCGGTAGTCAGTGCTGGAGCCGACGATGGGGTTGGGCCTTGCCCCGTCCAGGCAGGCGACAGAAGGGCTTTTGAGCAAACGGCCATCCAGTCGAAGAAATTGTGTCCAGCTGGCCCTGGTGGTTGTATTGGCCCCCGCCCTCAAGGGTTCCATGCCAGGCTTCGATTTTCCTTGAACAGCTGTGCCTCCGCTCCACCTTCTTGCCTCTTCTGGTCTCGACACGCCAACTTCTCTCTTTCGCGTCTCTACCTTCTTCTCTTTTCCTTTTCGTCTTGTTGCTCACTGCTTGCTTGCACACCGGCCCGTCTTCATTGCGTCCTCTTTTTCTGTACAACAGCCGCCATTTGATACCCATTTGTTTCTGGTGCAGTTGCTTGCTTAGCCACAGCTTCGTTGCTTCGCAGACTCTGAACTGTGGACCACACGACATTCGTTTGACGCTACCCACACTCTGAAGAGGAACAGTGCCATAGCTCTTGCCCCGATTGACACGGTGCCCCTCATTCTGTTGAGACACTGTGCTCGACCTGTACTACCCACAGTTACTTTTTTTCGTCTCATCATCCGAGACCACCTTCCTGCATCTGGACTGCTCGTCTTACGCAGTTGCAATCATGGCTTCACAAAACACTTTTCTTCCACCGTATTCACCCATTGAATTTTCCCTCACCAAAGGCACTGCAATCCCGTCACCACCAGCCACGCCTCCCAAACCAGAGCCCGTCACTCGTCAGCCATCTCGCCCACCAACACCAGGTCGTGGACCCCTCAACTCACACCCTACAACCCCAGTTGACCTCAAAAACCTCCCCGCCTCGCCCGCCGCCAGCCAAACCCACACACCCACTGCATCTCCCCCACCTGGCATCCGCGCACGCAAGGGCAGCAATCTCCGCGCAAGCAGCTACGACATGCTCTCCCCACACTCCTCCACCTTCACCACGACTGTCTCCAGCCCTGCCGCCTCCTCCCAACGCCATACCAGCGACGCCGCGGCTGGGAAACGCAGCTTCCTTGGCCTACGTCGCCTCTCTGGCGCCTTCGACACCAACATCCGCCTCAGCAACGACGACCCCCATCCGCAAGACAGCACTGCCGATGCTGGTACACCGCTCGCCGCACCGCGGCCGCTGAGGCCCTTTAGCCCCGTCGGCGGCCTGATATCCTCATTCAAGCCGCGCTCGCGCACCTCAAGCCTCAACACTGGTACGACTGCCATGACTACGGGCACCGAAGATACATCCACCTACAACAGCAACCACAGCAACAGCAATCTTGGCGGCGGGGCTGCAGGTCCAGGGCTACGCAAGAAGAAGAGTGCGAGCTGGTTCCGACGGCGCATGAGCGGCATGCCGCTGGGCGTTGGGGTCGAAACGGTGGAAGAGCACGTGCAGCAGCTGGATGGAAAGGGTGAAGAGAGTATGGATGTGGACAGTGTGGTAGGCGGGCAAGGCGCGGGGTGGAGGCAAGGGGGCTACGTGACGGATTTGGAGAGGCGGGTGACGCAGGAGGAAGAGGCCAGAAGTAGGACGCCGCCGCCGCAGCTTCCGGACTTGGGGACGGGGATTGGGCTGGGAACGTTTGCTGGGGAGGATGGTGGTGAGGGTTTGTTTGGAAGCATCAGGTGAGGCTGGACGAGAAAACGGCCCAGGGGACAGGAGGAATTCAAAAGCATATGATTCGTGAGCAACCGAATAATTTAAAGAAGGTTCTGAAAAATTTATGCAGACTTAACCTCGTGCAAGATTTTGGGTGGACTACATGAGTGGAGGTTTAAAAGGATACTAAAGACAGGGATGAAGGAGGACATTCTCATTACGCGTTCTCTGACTCAGTTGCTTTTTCGCTTCCATGATCGGATTGGGCCGATTATTCATTATTGGACATTTTTGTCGATATCCTGTATTTTTGCCACTCCATTGTTGCACCTAGCCCCTCGGTGCGGCTTCTCCATGACACAATCTGTTCAGTTTCTCAATTCACGTCGAGTTACTGGGTATAAATCCGGGTATCGAAATAACACTGCATGATTCTCTCTTTCTACCGCTTTCACCGTGGGCGTGTTCTATGGATTCCCTCACGTGGCGCTCATGGTTGGGTTGAAGACGTTGATGGCCTAATCATTGAGGACCGCTATGGCGTCTATGAAGGTCCTCAATTGGATCTGATCATTCCTCAACCCACACATTGAAAAGGCCCCAAGACCCCTCTCCATCTTCTTTCTTGCTCGTGCATTCCAGAGCACCTCCGTTCCCACCAGATAACGGCAATCCTTCACGCCTGTACAGTAAATCTCACGCAGCAAACTCTCGTCATAGTCCAAGAGATATTGACTAACACCGAGCAGGAGCACTCTCAACGTACTACGACAAACTCACCAGATCCTACTTCATGGCTTCGTTCAGCACCATGAGAACTCATGATGGCGAGCTTCTGCCTCGCCGCCAAGGCCGACAATCCCGGCACCGGGTCATACTCGCGATTTTAGCAGCTGCGGTCATTTGGGCAATCTATCTCAGCATCCTTCTCTCCTCGATATCTTCAGCAGCAAGTCGGTCACAGGACGGCCCAACGGGCAGTAACCGACACCCACTCGAAGTCCAGTACCACGGAGTCATTACTCAGATGGGAGAGCACGTCCTGGGAGGCAAAAGCCTAAATGAGGCTGAAGATACAGGTGAGTATCAGCGCTGTGATAGTTCAACATGGTCGTGCGCTAATATGGACAGATTACGAGCAACGACAGCTTGTAAGGCGAGCAGATGATGATGAGATCATACATTCGGATGGAAATGTGAAAAATCAGACCTGGCCGCTCGTGAAGCGCGACGAGACGGAAACTTACATATGGCTCAGAAGACATTGGCTCAAATGGTTTAACCACGATCAGTATGAGAAGGAGTACCAGCGGTCGAAGATTTGGGAGCAGGATAAGATGCGAGAGAGGGAGCAGCAGCGGCATCACGAGATGTGTAGCGAGGCATATGACCAGACACCTGCCGATGCGGCTATGTATGACCACTATGGGAACTTCAAAGAGGCCAAGTGCTAGTCACATTAGGACGGAGTGTTTATACCGCCGCTTTTCGTTCACAGATTCTCTTTCATTCTTTCTTGCTAGGTACACAGAACGCACAATACATTTGCTTTGTTTGCTCCATCACTCGTCCACTTCATTACGTAATTGCCAATTGAGTGAGCTAAGGGGTGCGACCTTATGGACGTTCTTCGCTACTAGAAAAGGTACATAATGGGCTGCACCGGCTGTTGCAGCACATGGCCTGGACCACAGTCCAGTGCACGGTGCTCTGCCTCTGTGAGAATCAATCTGGATATCATCAGGTGGGGCAGGTTGAAACTAGCAATACATTGATCACTCTCTTGATATTGAGTTCTCGATCTTCCTTTACTTCCCTGATTTAGTCTACTTCCTTACGCCTTTGTCGGTTCACCACTCAGACTTCCACATGGCTGATCCCACCAAGGTGTCGAAACTCACCTATAAGCCTAAAGCTATTCTTCTTCGTCGCAACCTCAAGGACACACGGGCAAATGGAAAACGCAAATCTGAATTTGAGTCCCTTGCCAAATGTCTTGAAGCATGCCACCTCGATGGACCTGTACCTGACCTCGTCTCACGCTTCGCCCGCCTCTCATCGCAGTGATAGCCCCGGCTGGCTCCCGGCACTGCCAACTTCGGAGTACCTGATAGATAACTACGGATACGACACCCCAGTATGGAGCAGGGATCTGAGGCGATTCATTACCGAGGCGCCCAGTTCGACGCCCTCACTGAGCAAGCTCGAGGCCTGGCCTTGGAAGCCGAAGAGTACGCAGCCTGCTGCGAATGAATCTCAATCATCTCCGACGAGAGTGCAACCCGAAAAGGAGCCGGAGACAATTAACATTCGCCAAAGCCTGTTGCAACTCCGGGGAGACCCTCATTCCGAAGCTGCAAACCGCGCTCAGAGCCATCCGACTACTGCCAGTTCACCTGCCCGCCTCCTTCGTTTCGCTGTTGGAATCCTTCTTGGCATCCTCCTCGCGGCATTCCTCCATGCAACTATCCCCTCGTGCCTCAGCTGGCTCCAACCTACATCAGTCCGGACCACTGATGTATCATCCAGGCCTCCCTCGTCTTCGTACTCCCAAAGAGCAGCCGAGTACACAGATCATTCCGACCACATCGTGACCCACACACCAACAGGGGGCCAGCATTGGCTCGTGCACTCCAACGCCGTGCGGCTTGGCACAGTGGCAGCAACTCCGTCCGGCATCAAAGATGTGGCCGCGTGCATTGAGCAGTGCGAGGAAGCAACGGGGCATCCTTGTGTAGGCGTGAACTTTGTGAACGCGGATGCGGCGATGGAGTCCCAGTGATACGAGTTAGTGGGGAAGTGGGAAGGCGGAGGGGATGGGCGGTTTCTGAGTCGATTGGTGGACTGGAAGGGAGGCAATTGTGCGGAGAGGATGAATTGATGGTGGCAAGTTGGAACCGTGGTTGTCGGATAGAAGTCTTGAGTAGAGCTGCATGGACACCATACATGATGCAAGGAATTCCCGAACATCTAGGTAAAAGTGGTTTTTTTTTTATCAGATTAACCAACAAACAAGACTCTTTGAACCGATTTTTGCTGATGACCAGACAAAGGAACGAACTTCCATGATCGTTTCGAATGTGCTGTACCAACATGAGGAGACCCAGGCCAACAAACTCCAGCAAAGTTCTACGAACGACACCTTTCGATCCAATTGGGATCAACATCAAGTAATAGAATACGTGTCCCTCTTATCACTTAGTATGATTGTGAGCCTTCCCAATCAATTCTCGTGTAAAGTTAGAACATCCTTTCAGAAAACCATATGTCCCTCAACGTTTCTTTGTTCGTTACGCACCCGGGCTTCTCATGTCAGCCTAGAAACTGCTTGTTAATCATTGTTCGCAAGAGCACGCGCACAACATCTTCTTCAACGTCACACCAGGACGATTCATGGACATCTGAGATGCTAGTGTCCCCAGCTTCAAACAAGAACTTTTTGTGAATCTCGCATCCTTTGCTCAAGGCGCGCGCCCAATTGTCACCGAACTCAAATCTCAACAGTGCAAGAGAAGAGCCGAGAAGATACTGTAAAATCTCGATCCACGAGCCTTCGTATAACGAAGTACCATAGATTGAAAAAGCTTCAAGCTTGGGACATCTTCCAAGGAAGCCCACGATATCATCCGCAGTAGTGAGGAATTGGCGCAGTGCAAGGCTTTTGAGCTTCAGCAATCTGACATTTCCTGTGCTCCTGCTCGCAAGGGCTTCCATGAATCGAGCCGAATTATCGAGCGTCTCAGCTGTAAAGTCGAGGTCCTCGAGATTGGCAAATCGCAAGATGAAGGAAGCTGACCGTGCTGCCCAGTCACACGGTATATCAACCCCTTCGTGATCAAACGATGTATGAAGTTTGAGCCTCTTGAGATTGTTTGTAAATGCCTGGAGATGTTGTATCCTTGTGGATGAGAGGCAAAAACTCGTGATAGGGACGGCCGTGGAACATGATTGAAACTCGGCCTCGAATCTGTCCAAAACTACTCCTGAAGCAGCAATCGCGTCGAGTACAATTTGGCATGGCATACCAATGAGATCCGCCGCCTCTTTAGACTGAGGGTTTAAGGCAGCCCATTTTCCGGTGTCTCTTTCAATCGTTGCAGCACCGAAGCTCTTCAGGCTGGGCTCCCTTCCAGATTGTACTTCGCCATCCTCGCCCGCGTGAAGATAGACGTTTCGACATTTTCTGAGGTTTAGTAGTGCCTTGGTGAGCACAGCAGTAGCGCGGCCAGATAATCGCAGGTCTTCTTGCTCGTCTGTGTAGGCTTGATAAGCTGCTCGCTTGCGCTGATTTTCAGGTCCCAAACCCCAGTCTGAACCGACCAGGATGTCTTTGGTAAGGTAGTCGATACCGACAACCAATGTATGTAGGAATGGCCCGAGGTTCTTATTCTCTGCTAATTTAGCCAAGGTCTCTAGGCTCAGCTGCGAGATCATAAACCGTCTTCGACTAAAACATCTTGTCCCAAATTCGTGCAAAGACACCCTTGTCAGAGTTGAGCAAGTAAGACGCAAATTCAGGAGACTCGCAGTATCGAGGTTTTGGGTAACTTTAGTGAGCACTTCCGGAGGAAGATCAAGGAGACTCATAGCAAGATATGGTAATTGTTCAATGACAAGTGGGTAACCTCTTCTTACATTGTGGAAACGCTCAATAGAAAATACATCTTCATCTACCCCGCGCTTGTTCTTCATGCGGGGATAGCTAAAGATAAACCTAATGTAAGACTTGCATTCAAGTTTGACCGGAAAACTAGGTACACTCGACATACCCAATGTAGGGGCGCATTCATCCAATAGAGCGCAAGCTCAGCCCCTAAATAGTTAGATAAATCTAATCCCCCCACCATTTTTAGAGTTCCAGAACAACTCAGAATGACAACGATAGTAGATCCCTGAGCATATTAAATGGAGGATGTTCTCGTCTATAACTTGGGACAAGGCCATTGCGGCCGAGCGGCATGCTACTCTGATTGGGGCACTCTTCGTCTATGACGGACTGAATTGTCCCTGTATTCTCGGTGTAAATGCCGTGTTGATACACTGTGGAGAGCGTTGGGCCGAGCACAAAGGAGCTTGGTCAACCGTCTGAGAAATACGGTGTCCAGTATGATTTGAAATGACCTAGACCAAGGAGGATCAAAAATTCGACAGCACCTATGTCGTAATGATCCAACCCGAGGTCGAAATTAAATTGCAGCCTCAAGTCCTATGGCTTCTATTGATGTTGCAATTCTTTGATGGAGCTCAATCTGTCTAGCAGAAAACGCCCGCAAAGTCGTGGCCACCCGCGCGGCTGCGCCAGTTTTACCTTCGGCTTCAGCAGAACGTCTCCGACACCCAGCTTCCGCTATTATCTCAACGGGCCTGGCTCGCCTCCCAATACGTCCAACAACCAAAATGGCAAACTTTGCGCCTTACCAGTCCGACACGCCAGAAAACGTTCGCGCCCTCTCCCCCTCCCCGCCGCCTGCCCATCACAAGCGCACCACCTCTTCCCCTCGACGCTCCCTCTCCAGCAGTCCCCAACCCGGCAACCGGAATCGCGAGCCGGCAAATCAATCGCGCAACATTGCCGAAGTGCTGCCCAGTCCGGGACAATACACAGATGGTGTAGATGACAGCTACCAGAACGGGTCAGGGCAGTACTTTGACGATCCTGCTGCCGTGGAGGAGGGACGAGGGGGGCAAGATGAAGAACACGACGTAGGTTTTGGTGGTGGTGGGGGCAATGGGATTGGCGGTGTAGGGAGAGGGTGGAATGGGAGGGATGTTGACGTGTTTGAGACGAGTCTACCGTTGAGGATGGATCTTGAGGCCTGTGTGCCGTATCTACTTATTCCGCCAGCTGGTGGAGTGTTAATACTGCTGTTGGAGCACAAGAGCGATTATGTGCGCTTTCATGCCTGGCAGAGCTCTTTACTGGTGCGTGTCGATCAGTTGAAACGGCTAGAAAACTCACGCTCATTCTTTTTGCAGTTTACGGTCATCTTTGTCGTCCATCTGGTATTTTCATTTTCTGCAGTCATTTCTTGGCTACTGTTTGCGGGCAATCTGCTGTTGATTGGATGGCTGACGTTCAGGGCATACCGAGATGGTGAGAGTCACTTCCTCATGAATCAGGAGTTGGACTGACGCTAATCATTTACTACAGCCGAAACCCTCGACCGGTGCGAGGTCCCATTCTTCGGACCGCTTGCGTCATCAATTCTCGATGATGAATGACACAGGCTTTTGCTTCGTAAGGTTCTTCGTGTCTTAGGTTGGAAGACATCTGGCTCGGTATGGGACTTCATTTTCATGAGCGTTTAATGGCGTTTGTGGTCCATATGGTGGGAGTTTGTGGAGCATATACCAGCCAGGTTTCTATTGGAGATCTCGTCATGTACAATTTGAACGTAATAACAATCGGGTAGTCCCGACCGAGGGGCAAGGCGCGGTGACTGGCTTATCCTATACGCATAAGCAAACCCTTACTGGCCAAACCTCTCTCTTGCGAGAGCCTTGAACATATCCATAGTCTTGTCTTCCTTAGCCCGATGCTGTTCGAGTCTCTCCTCCCGCTCCTTTGCCCTTGCTCTCCAGAGCTCTTCCTTCCGTAGCTCCCTCTCGTTCTTCTTCTTCTCCACATCCCGTTTCTTGGCCTTGAACCCTTCAATTCCATCCTCACCGTAAACTTCGGCATCTGCTGCTTCTGTTGCCCCTGGCGACTTGTCACGAAAGGAGCGCATCTGGTCTGCCTTCTCACGCCTTTTCTCCAGCTGTCTTTCTCGCGTGCCGGGCTCAGCACGAGGGAACATTTCTTCAAGATGCTCCTTTTGACGCTTGCGATCAAGCTTTTGCTCGTAGTGTAATTCTTTTCGTTCATGAAGAGTATCCTCGACAGCCAATTCATTACGCAATTCTAGATCCTGCATACTTGGGACCGCCGGCCCGGGCATAGCCCTAGCACCGCTTGCTGGCAATGAAGGACCGTATTCAGCATCCTCGTCACTATCCGTGCCCTTTGCTATGCCAGTTCGATATTCGGGAGAAGCACGCTTTGGGATTGGCAGTGCTTTGGAAGAAGATGATGGTGTAATAGATCGAATCGTCTTTCGTTTGATCTCTGGATCATACCAGCCTTCTGCTAATTCTCCACGATTCCTGCAATGTCAGAAACGGTATTTGCGAACTGTTTGGTCGACTTTAAAGGGTTCATGACTTACCATTTCTTGACAAAGCTCTTCCACCTGCCCTTCGCCTCTTCTCTGCTTATATCATTTATATCAAGCTGCTTCTGCAATTCGAGATAGGAAGCAAACATTGACCTATAGTGGTCAAAGTCGGCCTTGGAAAGCTCAGTCGCATTGAACGGAAGTCTTGTCGTGCGTTTCAGGGCTTTGTTGTGAGTATCTGTGGAGCGTGGTTGAGAGTCAGATGTACGTCTTCTCTTTCTGCAGTGTTCGGCCGAGTGAGCTTCCATGTTCAAAAAATACTAATCAATAGAAGAGTTCAGAGGCTTGCAGCAGACAGACTTCGTAGGCAGCTGGAGCGCGGCGGGTCGGAGGATTCGGTGGATGTCATCCGTCCCACTTCATACATCTTCAATGCCTCCTTAAGGCTCCTCTACCTTATAGGCCTGTTTAGTTCACAAAATTAAAGCATCACCACTACCCACCATCGGGCGAAAACGGAAGCTTCTACAGAAGACGGCTTGACGGAAGCCTAGAAAGGAAGAAAGTGTCGTGCTTTAGTCTTATGTAAAGACTACTTAGACTCAGACTCACTTTGCTTTGTTAAGGGGCTCCCAATGAATCAGCTAAAAGCGAGGAATGCTACCTGTAGATTTGTGCTGATAGGCTCTCTGACCAACAATCTTTTTATCACCCATTGATACTGAAGTTGTCCAACAGGTCCGGAAAGTGCGGCGTTACATTTTTCTACACCTGATAGGACCGCTGGAAGAAATGCCGTAGAGCGCGGGCTTACTCCTATTTAGAAGCAGACTCGAAGGGTACATTCAGCTTACGGGTCCCTCACCAAGATTGTGGCCCGATCGCGAGCAAAGACAACATCTCAAAGACAACACCTATCAGCGCTCTATAATAGAATCACCCGAGCTCACACACAGTTTCGACACTGCTTCCGTTCCTTGGCCCGTGACCAGGGACCAAGCCATGTGAGTCTCGAATATTGACCTAGCCTAGCTTCGATTTATAACTATACACACTTCCTGGACATTTCCTGTCAAGCCGCTGATTTTCTTCTTTCTCCCATTCAAGGCCTCGGCTATTCTTGCCTGCAATACGTGCCCTGTACATTATGGCCATAATTCTCCGATCCAACTTCACCAAGCTGCCCGCGGAGCTTCGGAATCGTATCTATTATCTCGCTATCTTAGAAGATGGCGAAAATACGTGTCGTAGATTGAAAGGCCATCAGCAACCGGACATTACCAGAGTCTCGCGCCAAATTCGTTCTGAAGCGCTTTCGATATTCTATGGCGAGACCACATTTTGGATTGAAGCTGACCTTCCCAGCCAAAGCTTGGACAAATCGGGCTACTTTAACGACATAGAATGTGTCGAGCAACAAATCGGACTCAAGAACATCCAAATGCTCAGAAAATTCCAGGTTCGCATGGGCAATGGATGTCGGTCGTATCAGGGCACTCTGAAGTTTAGATCTAATGGTAGCACTCATGCTACCATTCGCTCGATGGCCGTGCCCTTTACCCAGAAGCGCGAGAACAATGATGTCAAACAACTCTACCCTTTGGCTAGGATCTGGGACGGGATCATCACGCAAAGGTTATCGCTGTCCGAGGAAGTTCCATTTCTTCGTATTGCTGTCATATTTATTATGGAATGCCTTCTCAGTGCAGAAGCGAACGTATGGGGAGAAGTAAAGCGCGAGATACTTGAACAAGATCCATTGATAGATGGCCTCTCTCAACAGCAATTCCTGTTTTTCCAACAAATGGTTGAACACCCTTCTGTTCCAATCCCGGAGGACGACCTTCAACTCTTCCGGTCGATTGAGGAATATCATGAAGACCAAGGCTATCGTACAAAGCTTTCTCAGGAATACTCGGGAACCCTGATTGTCTGCTACGACTTTTTGCCAGGAAAATTCGATATGCCCCACATCTCGACAACAGAAGGATACGAGAGGAAGCCGGATCGAACTCATCCGTCGGCATCTACCAACCTTGAATTGCAGTTATTCAAATTAGGGGTTCCTGACTCAGACGACGACGCTGCGCCCGAGAGCTCCTCCCCCTCGTCTGACCACCCCCAAGCTTGACTTTGATAACTCTCACTCTTCTTTGGATGTTTCTTTCTCGCCAGGAACTCTCTCTGGCACGCTCGGAAGCTCTTCCTCACTCGCATGAGCTCTAGCAATGAGGGCTAGAAGCTCGATTTTCCTGATCTTGAACCGAAGCTTCACGTTTCCCCCATCGTCCTTTCGACATCGAACTCTCGTCGACTGAGCAAATTCTGACCTTCTTTTCTGAAATTTTAGCACTATTCTCTTCCGAAACCTTGGGCCTCCGCTGGGACGATTTGGAATTGTGGGACTGTCGTGCGTTATCGCCTCTCCCCATTCCGCCTGCTTCTTTATGGGCCCCTTGCTGGTCAACATTTCCTCTCCGATCTTTATTCTGCGAGAACTGGAGCGTTCGCGGACGTCTGGCAAAGCAGAACTTACAAATCCTTGAATACTGCGTCGGTTAAGGTTCAGGATGCATGTTTGGCAATCGATGCGAAGACAAGGTTCGCGGAGAGTAATGATATTGCCGGAATAGAGGTACTGAAAGAGCTTGCGATGGCAATCATGCATGACAGATAGATTAAAGAGCCGGCAGACTTGTAAATCCTGCTTCAGAATCCTTTAATGTGAAATTTATTGCTTCAGCTGAGGTCTAGCAGTGTGAAGTGAACGAAATGGTCGACTATGTAGGTGAGTGTTCAAGTGATTACCTTGTACCAAAAATGCCCGTGATACCTAGGACTGACTACCTTACGTATCAAATATCATAATGCCTGCCGTCGTTTGTGGAAGGCTTAACGTGGAAGCACTGCTTTGTGCCAGTTATCTTTACGTTTTGTGCGATAATCTCAGCTAATTTTATCATTTCTTTGAGAAATTGGGATCAAATATATCATCAGATATTCACAATGAAATCAAAGAACCGCGGCTTTGTCACCAAAACAATCAGATATTTCAGGGCAAGTCTCAGCAGGGCTGGGTATAGCCGTAAGGTGATAAGGCGTCGATCACCTTCCGGTGACACAAGACTTTGCGATACTGACAGCATGACGGTTCCCGACTGTCAGAGAAAGGCAGTGAAGAGATGTAGTGGGCAGGATAGCGCCAATACTAGATATTGACTTATGCGTATTTCGGCGCCCGCTGAGCGTTTCAGGGTGCGGTCAAAGAAATATCATCATCTGCTTAGACGAACAACCAGCACAGGGTGCTGCTCCTCAACAGCGGTTCATGAATTGCTATTATCGGTGGAATTTTCCACAGTCAGGAATCCTCAAATTCGAGCCGTGTTTTTGAAAAGGCTCTCGCGGTTTGCATGCAGACTCTTGGTAGATACGAACGTATAGGCGCGACACTTCTTCTGGTATTTCCTGTTGAGCCGTCTTAGCAAGGGCACAATCATCCACATGCAATCCATAGCAGTGCAGGCCAGTTTATATACTCCTAACTTTCAGCATCCTGTGGAATGTCTGTCCATTTCTTGTACTAAAGGGTACCTTAGTGTCTGCACCGCTTGCATTGCAAGTATTTTGTCATAATGCTTGCTCTGATCTGGCTCTGTGTGCACCTTGCGAGGCGATGCGGAGGCTGCGGGAACCTTCGGACTAAGCTACAGAGCTCTTTCATGGAGATCTCTGCTAGGCACGAGCACGCACCAGTGCTGGAGCTGCGCGCCGGGACCGCCGCAGGGTAGCTGCAGACAAAGGTATAAATAGGCCGCAGTCAATGCAACTTGGATCGTGGTTTGGTCCATGGGCCCATGAAGAGCGTTGTATAACATCGGGTGGCTTGTGCATGACCACGGTTACTCGTGCTACCCTAACTCTGGGTAGTTCAAAGACAGAAGCCGTGAGCAGATCGATAATGCGTATAATAGATAGTGAGCTTGATGAATCCTGTACAATGAACCTACTGCGAGATTGTAGCAGACAATGAAGGGGTGAAAACGCCACATCGGCCCGTGCACACTCTACTCGTCATGCTTTGCACAATTACTAATTGAGATTCAGAACATGCTGTAAACCTTTTATCTAGTTGTAAAACGCCCTCTTCAGACTAATTTCTTGTGGTCTCGGCACACAATCCACGTTATCTCTCCTGACGGCCGACAGATACATAACCGAGTGTTAAAAGTAATAATACGGGCCACATGTTTTGCCATGAAACACTCGATAAAACTGGCTTACTGGATACAAGCGAGCTATATATAATCAAATCTAAACAGTGATCAATAAATATCCCGGGAATCACAGGAATTTTCTCGGACTGTTGAATTGCTTGAGATCGGCTTCGTCTCCTGTCTTATTCAGACCCAAACTAAACCCCAACAAGGGACCGATCCTCTTCAGAGACAGTTGTTACTAGTGACTCGCACAGAACGGATGAGATAACTTGCATCATGTTTGGATATCATACCAGCCTATCGAGGTTAGCCTAGAAGGACGACAGTCTTTGAAATCGGTTGACTAACTAAAGCAAGGGCCCGGAAGATCTGTTTTGAAGGCACTACAGGTGCAGGTACTTTCAAGAGTCTTCTACAGAAATGGTCTCCTCATGTATCCTGCGACGGAAATAACACCGCCAATAAGATCTCATATCATTCGTGTCCTTATTATCGTTCACGACTACGGGCTGGTCACCCATATTTCCCGCGCACCCCATATAGCAGCATGAGATCGCTTTACACATCTGTAAGAGCCGGATCCTAGAATGCAGTATTTCTGGAGTGGCTGACATTTGACATTTATCTCTTAAGGCAGGCAATTTACCGCCTTCGAACGCCATGCCAAAGCCGTTCTGGGATGGTAAGGCTCTCTACGCAAGTCGTGATGGACAGCTTCAGCATATGTAGGTTATATAAACGATCAATCCGGAAGCACGTAAATATGCTAAAGCGAAAAGACCGACCTTCTGGCTACGGTATGCCTTTTTGTATATTCTGCTCATAGCAGCAAATCCTTAACAGTACAACTTGCCCAGAGATCACTGTCAATGCCCTACTTGTTTTCATCCAGAAACCAGGCAAAGAATGCACAATACCTTCTTGGTGAGCGAATACCAGTCCGATTGACGGATCGCTTGCTAAAACACAGCACTGGAAAGAGCTCCGTCGCTCCCAAAGTAAAATCATGTAATGAGACGGAAGATGGTTTCCGCATTACTTGTAGGTTTCTGTGGTGAATTCTTGTCGTGTGAAATTCGCTGAACATGGTATGTGAACAGGGGATGACGGCCACCAAAGCTTCTACACATACGACTGGCTCAGCGAAACTGAAGGCAATCAATTGACTCGGATACGACAGGGACAAGTACCGTATGTTAAGCATGCTTCTCTGAGTATATAAAAACCATGAGGCCGACTCTGTTGCAAAGGAATACGAAAGCATGGAGCTCAAATATACAAAACAAGCCTCCAGAAGTTGATTATCATGCCGTGATGCAGACAGACGAAGGTGTGAGACAATGGTGCAGTAGAATTGTACGCATCCTGGCTGAATCTAAGAGATTGCCAAACATTTCTTTCTGCCACCGTTCATGGGGCTAACATGCACAGCGATTGCATGGGTTTTGCTTTGTTGACGGTTGCCCGCCGACTCCTGAAGCTACCAAAGCTTTGTTAGCGAGGATTTCCTTTATACGACAAACACATTATGGTGAGATCAGATATTCGCATTTGGTGTTGATATATTGAGCGCATGCTGATTATTTTTCAGGTGGATACTGGGAAGTTTTGAGCGAAATGGCGTCCATTGATACTGCATACACCAACATTGCATTAGAGGCACACACTGACACGACTTACTTTACTGACCCCGTCGGACTTCAAATGTTTCACTTACTCTCTCAAGAGGGGGGTGAGGGTGGAGAGTCTTTGCTCGTTGACGGCTTGCAGGCTGCTACGACGTTACTTCAGCAAGATCCGGAAGCATACAAGATCTTGAGCAACGTGAATGTCCAATTCCATGCCAGTGGCGATGATGGCATCAATTTCACAGCATACCGCGGTTTCCCCATCCTCGAGCATGATTCCGACGGAGGTCCATTACTCCGCATTCGATGGAACAATGCTGACAGGGCAAGTATTGAATGTCCAATGAACATGAAAAGCAGGTGGTACGAAGCAGCTCGGTAAGTTGACTCGCTCGATATGTTGGAAGACGTTCAACTTTATCCAGCTGTCTGTTGAACTCTGTGCCTTGAGCAATCTTGGTTCATCGTTTGTTGTTAATGTCTCCAAAGGCTCTTCCACCAACTTCTTTCGGATGGGCAGTCGCAGTATTGGTTCAAACTGCAAACTGGAAAGCCTCTAAGTAGAGTCTCAGCTTCTCTTTACGAAGAGCAACCCACTGACATGGAAAGTCTTTGACAACTGGCGTGTCTTACACGGTCGAGCAGCGTTCACCGGCAGAAGACGTCTGGGAGGCGGCTACAGTAAGCTTTTGTCTCTGCAGCTTGACTGCTACATGACTGATTGTCTCATAGTCAATCGAGATGATTTCATCTCCCGGTTCAAAACGCTGGAGTTTGGCAAAGACAAGACACTGGCAGCAACTGTGACAGGATAAGCAAAATGATGCTGCGCTAGCTTTCCAAAGCTGGTGCTGAGTGCCTTGAAACGGTAGCTTGCGACCATTTTGACTAACGCCTTCAGCTATTCGCCGGCACTTATAATTTCGGCTTCCCACCAACGACTTTCATTCTTGCTCGCCCGTTGGTCAGGCATACCTTACCGCCTTCAACGCTGGTCACAAATCTTATCTCTTCCCAACCTTGAGAATCCTGGTCGCCTGTTCGCCAGATTTGTGTCACCAACTTGTCTCCTGGCTTCACCGGAGAAGCGAAGCGTGCCTGAAACTCTTTGATATTCGCTGGATTACTTCCTCCAAGCTCTTTGAGCAGGCCGTGGCACGTTGTGTTCCAGGAAAAGAGACCATGCATGATAGCACCACCAAAGCCCATTTTCTGACCTGGCTCTGGTGTTGCATGAAGAGGATTGTAGTCGCCGTTCAACCTATAGCCATAATCTAGTTCTTGCTCTATGCAATGTGTTAGAACATCCTCAACTCACCGGTATAGCAATGCCGACTCATTATTCGTCTGAAGCGTATACACAGCATCCGGCCTTTTGTTCTTTGGGGGCAAGAAACTCGGCGTACTCGGACCTATAGGGTCAGACGTATGAGCTTGGTCTCATGCTGAAGTTCATTCCAACAACTTTGTCCTGACTTACCTTTCGGCCCACCCCAACCCCCTTGCCCAACGAAAAATCCGCTCCCGGTAGCCCTTGTATACACCTCGGCCGACCCCTTTTCAATCAACAAACTCTCCGTTTCCACCACCGTCCCCTTTCCCTTGTCGTACACGCCCAGTACCTTCGCGCGTATCTCAAATTGCTTTCCGTCGCTACTTGTAGGTAGCGGCTTGTAGAATTCGATTTTGCGTTCGCCGTCGACGACACGCTTCGGGTCGAGAGGCGGGATACCGGGGATGGGCGTTTGACGCTGAGAAGCATAAAAGTCGATCACGCCGATGTTGGTGCCGCGGAACGGGAGAATGATGGCGTAGGTAGGAAAGACGGCGAAGTCAGGATGGAGTTCCTGAAGGAGCGATGAGTAGACTAGCTTTGGAAGGGGGAGAAAAAGACAGCGCAATGAGATCAAGGCAAGGAGAGTATGCGCTTACGTAGAGAAAATGCAGTTCGTCCGCCGTGCAGCCTATGCTGTTGGCGAAGAGAAGGACGTCTCGTTTGAGCCATGATACAGCTTTAGCGGGGTATTCGAAGCCTACGCCTGGTTCACCCATGGTTGTTGTGCGGTGTGTGTAGTAGGATTGCTTAAGATTAACGCTTTCCAGATTGGAAAACAGAACTGGCAATTGTTTAAACAATCAGAAACAAATTTATGTACAGTTAGAGGTCGTGACGGCGGGGGGCAGTCAAGACCCGGGGATAAAGCTCACCAGCCAATGCCGAGGTCTGGGATAGAACAGTCGACTAATCAGTAAGATTGCTCTAGACTAGCTTTGAAAATCATCTGAAGCTGCGCTACTTACCGCAGTCGAGCCTGTAACAAAACTTTCATACATACCCAATAATCCAAACCAGGAGCTCGCTGCATCCAATCGCCTTGCCCATCACAAAGCTCCGCCCTGTACCCTGTACACACAGCTCCCGCTCCCCGGCCGACTTACCACGATCGCCTCCTCTAATTGCTCAGGAGTCATATCCGCGAACCGCTTCCTGTAGTACTCGTCCTCCCATACCTCCTTGACCCTGTCCACCTTATCCGCCGGCACGAGATGCACACTGCATCCTCCCCATCCTGCGCCCGTCAACCGACTACCGTACGCACCGGCGCTCCTTGCCAGCCTACACAGCTCGTCAATCTCAGGACAGCTGCACTCATAGACATCGCGACATGAGTCCTGCGTCTCGTTCATGAGGTCGCCGAGCTGCTTCATCAGCGCCTTGGAGTCGGTCGTGCCGTCGGCGCTGGTCGGGGGTTCGAGGAGGAGGTCCATGAATTGCAAGACGCGTAGGGCTTCGGTGAAGACGTGCATGGCGCGCTGGCGAAGGAGGAAGCGCTCGGCGCGAACAGGAAAGGATGAGAGGAATTGCTTTTCCACATCTGCTGTGGTGATGCCCAGGATTTGAGCAATCTCTTCTCGGGAGTACCCATGCGTTTGAGGTAAGTAATCGTCGGTGAGGTCAATGAGTGCTTCCAATTGCTTTTGTAAGTCCGGAACAGATGTCTGAGAGTTATCTTTGATCCCTTCCTTTTCCTGAAAGTATGCGTCGTGGAACCCCTTCAGACTAATACCAAGAGGACCAGCGTCTTGTGGTAATGGATGCTGTAGCCTGAAGATTTTCGCAAGACAAGCCGCAGCAATTGTGCACTCAACAACTCGAAGATTATAGCAAACGGGTGCCGTTACTTGCTTGTTTGAGACGACAAATGACTGGGCAATGACGAAGGTGATTTCAGGATCTGTGTTGGGTATTGTGACGTTCTTGGCAGTAAGAGATGGCTTGAATGACACATAAAGAGCAGAGCCGCGCACAGGGAAGACGGATGCGGACTGGTCCATCCTGGTGCACCATTAGCACTTGGACGGATGGCATGGCGGTGATAGAAATACCCTCCAGAATTGACTCCAACCGCTCGCTCGGACACGATCGCCAGCTCGGTCAATTCCGTCTTGTCCACGAACTCTTCCCCATTCGCCTTCATGACTGCCAGAGCACTTGTACAGACGAACGCCGCACTACTGGACAAACCGCCGCCGCTAGGCACTGTGCCGTCCACCAAAACATCCATGCCTACAGACACAAAACTACCGCCTCTCTTTCTCTGTAGCAGTTTCGATGCACCTCTTGTACCCGCCTTGAAATAATTCGTCCATTCGTGCGTGGTGGGATCAATAGGGATCTCGCCTCGCGAAGGTATCTCGAAGTTCCTAGTAGGAAATTTCTCGGGGTGGACATTTGCTAATCGAACATTGGAAGGTTCGTCGCTGCTTGGGTGAACAGCAACTGCCATGAGGACGTCCGCTGTGATGGCCATGGGGATGACTTCATACAGCGAATAGTCAATGTGCTAGATGTTTTAGTTAGCCTGTAATACTTTTCTGTGCTCTATTGACTTGCCTACTTCACCAATAATGTTTACTCTTCCGGGGCTACGCGACACAAAGTCGGCGGGACGACCATATGTTTGCTCGAATTTGGTGAGGAGGGCCTGCCATCTGGATTTCTGGATGGACAAAGAAGCTTCTGGATAGATATCTGCTAAGGATGTAGCCGTCGGAACCTCCATTTTTGTTGTGAATGTAGAGAATATGGTGGACTTGCGTTTCGATGGTGGGGTTACATGAAGAGGGGAGGTTTCCAGTTTGCGGGCTTCTTGCACAGCGATTGGATGGCTCAACTTGGCCCTTCTCCACGTCCTTCAGCTTCTTGCCATTTGATCCACTTTCTCCATACATTACAAATATGAAAAAAGGTTCCCGCGATTTTATTGCGGCTCTTGGAAAACCTAACATCGGACTGCCAGACCTGGAATAGTGAACTGGACCTCGCTACACTGTGAGATCAGCTTAAATGGATCCTCATCCTCATGAACAGCATATCGAAGCCTTCCACGCTGTACAACATGGATCGCACCAGTCGCTTAAAAAGGATAATAGGATGCCTTGTGCTGTTTTAGCTCTCTACCCGAACTTTGGCGTATGTACAGTTCACTTATGGTCAGATGAAACATTTACAAATAGCTGTGTACATCATCTCTTAGTGCAAAAGGGGTACAGTTTGCATCGTTCTCTTGTTCTTGGTACTTGAAAAACGAGTTACAGTTCGTCCCAATAAGTAATGAAGAGCTTCTAAATTTACCTCGATGTAGGGGATGACTTTGTCCAAGATCTACCCAAGGCTAATCTATCTTTACGTGGAATCGTTCGAAGAGGTACAAGTTATGTTTCCGTTGCCGCGCTTCTCTGGTCGAGTCACTTGCCACAATTTTGCAACCTTCATGTTTCTTTCCGTCATTTCGCTTTCTCCACTTTGCTTTGTTACTCTGCTCTATGAAGTCCGTTTCATGGACTTCACATCGTCTCTCACAATCACTTCGCCATGCCTCCATCCAACTCCATCACCGAATCTGTTTGAAGGGGAAGAGCTGAATGCAAAAAAGTCACATTGGAAAGACCGAGCTGATAGCTAACCCTCCTTCAAGAAGTTGATGCTCTATCGTCAAGCTATCTGGGTGGCGCTTTGGCTCAAAATGTGTCCATGGTAACCGTCAAGTTTGTGTCTGAAGGTGACCATCAGACTACTGCCTCAATTACGACTATTTATCTGCATCGAAAGGCATATGAACCTCTATCATGAAGCGTTACGGACACTTGCTAAATTAAAATTACGGCTCTCCCTAGAATTCATTGTCTTGGCTAAGTCAAAACGATGGGTCTCTAGAGTTCACAGGCATTAGGTGTAAAACTCTCTGTTTGCTTTCATTTGTGACCATTCATGAAGTAATCTTCAATTCATTGTTTTCATTCACGTTGGTGCCAATAGACTACTATTTCTAGATGTTGATGGCCAACGACAGAAACTCCTCTGGGACAATTTCTCTTTGGGGCTCCTTGGCAGGAACTATCTCGGTTGTTCTCAAGTCCGCATGTTCTCTGACACTCTTCTTTCTGCGATACTTCTCACAACATTGTTGGATACTCCTTCAATATTAAGGCGAAATCCTTTTCCACTAATCAGGGCGGAACCCTGAAAATACAGCTATGACTACCAATATTTCATTAGTTGCCTTTAGCTCCCTCTTCATCTTCCGCTACTTACGGCTTTTCGTTAACTGTGTCTCCTACTACAGGATTCGTGCCATTCCAGAGGCCTCGGTACCAACCTTGGACCCAGACGATGTTACAGTCATTGTTCCAACTTGTTTCACGTCTAGATTCGAATTACTAAAGTGCATCAGGACGATTCGCGCTTGCAGACCAGCGAAGATCATTATTGTCACATCGTACTCTTGGGTCGAGGTCATCGAAAACTGGCTCAGCTACAATGACATAAGAAAAGTCACGGTACTCGGAATTCCGTACTTTAATAAACGACATCAAATGATTCACGGCCTTGTGAATGTTACAACGAAAATTACTGTCTTCGCTGACGATGATGTGATGTGGCCAGACAGAAACTACCTTCGTTATCTCCTTGCCTGCTTCGAAGAATTTTCTGTCGGTGCCGCAGGAACACTTCAGAGGGTTCGTCGAGAAAACAAGTTAAGCCTCTGGAATTTTTTTGCCATATGCTATCTGGAACGAAGAAACTTTAATACTGGCGCCACAAACAATATTGACGGTGGTATCTCGACACTCTCCGGAAGGACTGCCGCATATCGAACAGCAATCATCAAGAGCAACGAATTTTACCAAGCTTTTCTTAATGATACGTTCAATGGCCACATTCTCAACACTGACGATGACAAGTGCCTGACCCGGTGGATATACTCGCACAATTGGAAGATTGCAATTCAGTCCGACGAACGCGCCGTCCTGGAGACAACCATGCAATCCAATCGGCTGTATCTAAATCAGTGTATGCGCTGGGCTCGAGCTCACTGGCGTGGCAATTTTACAGTGATGCGGAACACGGAATACTGGTGGAAAAAGCACCGATGGACGCTGTATAGCGTCTACGTTGGTCAATTTCAGACTCCCGCACTTCTCTGGGATGGACTACTAATCTGGGCGCTAGTCAGGGCTATCGAAGCATGGGCTCTACCATATAGGCTGTTTTGTCTCAGTGGATACATTGCCTTTCTTCTAGTCACAAAGACGATCAAAATCATCCCTCATCTCCGCCGTCACCCCTCGGATGTCAAGTTGCTTCCACTGGCGGTATTATTCAGCTATTTTCATGGCTTGATCAACATACTGGCACTGTTGACGCTCGGCGAGGCACGTTTCTATACATACCGTACGCGCCAGGAGCCAGGTACGACCGAGAAGGTATTTCCGTTCGCAATGTAATAATAGGCAGGTAAGATCTAGAGATAGTAAGCAAGACTGCAAGTCGCACGGACTTTGCTTTACGGTGTACCGTTAGTGCGTCTTGAAATTACGAACGAACCCACATCTAGATGGTGAGACTAGGTCCAGAGGTTTGCCAAGAGGTCGGTGGCGATGCTGGCTGCCACCAGTATAATATCGAATGATTGCGTGACGCGTTGACCTTAGATCTAACCATCCACTGCAAGATATCGTCTAAACGACGTTGGGAGCTGTAAGCGCTGCTAAGCGATCTGGACCCAGGAAGTTAGTAAGATTCTCCGATAGCATGCTCTACCGTCACCATGAACCCTTCCGCATCTTCGCCAGCTTCACTGAGGGGCAGAATAGGTAATCAAATGTTACAACTTTGAAAGGTTACTTAGCAACTACGATAGTCACAATGTTTTTGGCCACTTGCGTTATCACATCGCTCCTAGATTCACTAGGCAACTTAGAACTCTACAGTCACCGGACATTAGTTCCCCAACACTCACACATTCCTCACCAAAACGCGATTAGTTCAGCTTTGACAAGTATAATTTAAATTATATTTGAATTTTAATTTAAGGCTAGAACAACTATAAAATATAGATAAGATAGGAAGTGAAAAGTTATACTACTGAATAGTTGGCTTCAAAGTTGAGTGATTTTCTTCTCACCGGATTTTAGAGGGATGGAGTTTTTTGGTGTCGGGAAACTAGTGTCGTGATCTCAGTCCCGATACAGCCCGTTTCCGGCTAGTCCTGCACCTGTACTGGATCCCGTCTGTATCGCGCCGGCGCCGCTTTTGACGTCTATAAAGGTCCCTTTCCCCCTGTTGACCGTCTGTCCTGGCCTTTCGTCCTCGCCCTTGCCTTTCTGTCTGTATCGCCGGCTGTTGTATCGCCCGGCTCGTCCGGCATAGACGACACCGATACGACCCCCTCTATCATCCTTCAGCTTCAACTCCTGTGCCCCCGGCCCTCAGTCTTCTTTGCTCGCGGTGCTTATCTAGCGCCGCCTACTGATATTAGCTACCTATATTTGCGCCTCGGACAGTGTGAAGAGATACACCAACTAACTGCGTCCGATGTCTACGACCCGCGTTAGCGCGCTCTCATATAGAACAATGATAATCGCTACCAAAGGGGGAATTTGAAGGAGCTGGGAGGATTGTGGAGCGATTCTGCCAATTTTTATTTGTTAAGATCCTTGCGTAAATCTCATTAGTAGGCCTAGAATGCTCCATTAAAGGATGCGGGACTCCTTTAAAGGAAGCGGGATGACAGTAAACGCAGGAGGCTGGTATACCTGGCCCGAAAATGGGCCCAACCAGCATACTTATCCAAGGACTTTATACCGCAAAGCAGATTCATAAAAAGCTGGCGTCCGAAAATAGTTGGTTGTAATTATCGTTTTCTGACGAGCGCTCACCTCCAGGACGCTGTTCGAAATTTCTCACGTACCATAGCACGTGAAATCAAAACGTTGATCAAGACGTGAGGATCCTGTATCGATCCAAGCGAAGGGGCTTATTTAATTAAAGGAAGATGAGGCAACTCTATTTAAATGGGAGTACAGGAGCTGGTGGTGGTAGAAGTACTCCTCATTCATGTTAGCGTCTTCTTGCTTCGAACGACTCTTTTCGTTCTACGGCTTGGAGCTCGTCTGCTGAGAGCCGCTTCAAGGCCTCCGTCGCTCAGCTTCCCAAATTCTTCAACAAAGCATCGCAGAACTTGTGTCCCTATGCTGGGTATTCCCGCATCGATAGGTATGAAGCGAGAGCCCGCATCGCACTTCAAACAATTTGGCCTTCTCTCAATATATTTCGGAGGACTGCCCGCGGTCCATCTAGGGCTGAAGTCTCCACACTTGTTGCTTCCATCAGACAGTAATGTTCCCTCTCTACACTCAATGCACCAACTTTCGACTGCCTGTGGCAGATTTTTACATCTCTCAGGTGCGCGTATGCAGCGTTGCCAATCGTTACGATGTGGTCGTCGTAGTGCTTGCAGATTCCTCCTCTCAGGAAAGCACGAAGGAATGGAAGCTTTAACAGGAACAGCATAATATTGGCCGGTTCCGCTACACAGGTGAGCCGGAGCCTTCTTCCTCACATAACAATTCGGGTCCAAAGTCGCCCATCGAGCTGCATCGTCATCCGGTAGTGGCACTTTACAGTGGCTGCATTTCAATTGCACGACTCGTCGCTCGCCGAATCCATAGAAAGTAAGCTCATCGATGACTGTCGCCTTTGTAGACTGCGCTCTGATGTGCTGTCGTTGCACACGGAGAAGGTCTTGGATTAGTTCGGTAGGGCTTGAATCACTTCGTACAAACTCTCCACAGTATCGTCTATGAAAGTCCTTCAAGTCATTTGATGTAGATATTGTTCGTCCTTCAAAAGAGGTCCACTGTTGGTCTGATAGCCACTCCCTAATCTCATTTGGGAGGTAGCTATTATCGCCAGTTTCATCTACGTCAACCGCTTTGTCTGCGAGAAGCTGGCCAGAATGATCTAGGATCGCTAGTAGCCTAGCAGAGCTGAGGACCGTCTGAGAATTCGACTGTCTACGTTGAGAAGCCAGTATCTTTTGGCGCATCTTTGCGGCCTGGACGGCTTCTGAGGCAGCCCGCTCCAGTCTTTGGTTTTACTGGCCGCAAACCCGTTTCACAAAATCGGCCTTTGTGGTCCAAGGCCGACATAGGAAGAAGTCTTGCGTCATTTCAATCCTCGCCAGCTTTCCGGCAACGCCCAATTTGAGATCCTGGTTACGAGCGCGTTTCTGCTCCCAGGGGTGCAGGAAGACCTGCGGGTGCATGACGAAGACGATGAGCCTGACTACCTGTCTTCCCACTGGCACTGTCTGATGCTGCAGACCATTCGAGGAACAAGCCCAACCCTTGGTATGATCCCCAGAGCCTGAGTTCCTCCAGGGGGCGACCCCGCTCACGGTATATCCTTTTCATCCTCTCCCGAGCACAAGCGCCCCAAACGACCTCAACAGTAGCCCACATGTTGCTCCGCAACTCTTCCACGTAGTTTTCATAGCATTCGAGAATTCCTGAGGATAATCGCGAATCCCGTCGACTACTCCTGAGTTTTCTCGACGCGCAAGGTGATCGAAGACAATGTTTTGTCCTTCTTGAAGCCATTTTGCATAACGAGTCAGATACATGTATTTGTCTCATCAGCTGTCTCTATCCCGGCTACATTGTTTGTGTTGAAGCTGGGATTGTGATGGTGGTGTGCCATAGGTGATTGAAGTTCACCAGAGGGTCGGACGAGGTAGTGCGGCCGTGGGGGGTCCCACAATGAGGCCTCATTCTCACGGAATTCATCAAATCGAGCATGAAGTCGAATTGAACAGCCTTATCTGCCAACTGTTAGTAAAATCTAGACTCTCTGCATCTGTGTAATTTACGCTCACGACTTTGTGATTCTAAGCTTCTAAGATAAGGCTCGAGGCTTTTCAAGCGAGTCAGCTGCGAGAGGCTTAGATGGTCCTCGGGATCTTCTAAGTGAAGTTCTCCAAACAAGCAACATAGCATTAATTTAGTAGATAAGGAGGTTGAGGAGGGCGAGCGGTGCCAGGGCGATGGATGTGATCTCATTGACGAACAACTATCTAGCTATGAGGATATTGTACAGCTGTAGCTAGGTAGCTTATGCGGAAGGTCACGAGCAACCGGAGGATAGTTTATCCGGTTCTATGATCACATGATCTGTTCCGTGCTTGATGTCCATGTCAGCATCCATGACAGGCGGGAATCCCGCTCCTTTAACGCCATGTCAGAACGGCACAGGCAGTAGTAGTCTAGCAGAGCTGAAGTCAAAGCTCGGATATTAAGACCGAGATTCACGGGGGTAGAGTCGGCGCGGACGGCCGATCAAGACTAGAAATTTAAACTATATAAATCATTAACATTATGAATAACGGTATGGTCGGTTAGCTCAGTTGGTTAGAGCGTGGTGTAAGGCACTCTTTCCCCTTACACGGTATGCGCGTTAATATTAACCCTTTCTAGGCTAATAACGCCAAGGTCGCGGTTTCGACCACGTAGGTTGTCTCCGTTTCAAAGTTACACAACCTGGTTACGATTCTGATCTATTACAGCGTACTGACCAACTTTAAACCCTTTTTTTTTTTTTCACATACGATGATTCTCTACAGGTTTGTGTGGGCTGAGGCCACGTAAACATAGGAACAAAATGAGAGGTCACGTGAGTCGCACGTGACACACAGGCCTGGCTGGGTATTAGAGCCGTTCGACGCCATTGTAGCTCGATAGCTGTGTACATCAACAGATTGTTGTTTAAAAGCTGACTAGATCGATCCGTTTTCAGTTACCAGCTGCTCACAACACATCGCCTCCTGACAGTGAGGGGTTTGCATTTTTAATCCTCCTCGGCCTGCAAGGCAGTTCTATTGGGTAACAGTGACTTAACGTCCGTCATTGGATCGTGAGATATCCTCCGAGACGAGACAAACCAGAAGTGATTAAAAATCGAATGAATGCTGCAGCGATTTGCGTGGGACGTTTAAATGGGGGGGCTTATCCTCCGGCACCTATTCCCCTCATTACAGCATTCGTCCTCGTCTATCCCTACGGATCCTCGCTCTCTATGGGTCTTCTCTCCCTACGGATTCGCTCTCCTTACGCAAATTCTCTCCCTACAAATTCTCTTTCCCTACAAATTCTGTTTCCCTACAAATTCTCTTTCCCTACGGATTCTCTTTCCCTACGGATTCTCTCTCCCTACGGATTCTCTCTCCCTACAGATCCTCTTTCCGTGTGGGTTCTTTTTCCTACAGCATCCATTTCCTCCAGTATTCCGTTCCAAGTCACATAATAGAAACCGTGTATGCTAAATAAAAACGGTCGGTCTTATGGTTTGTTTCTGGCGTTTTGTTTTTTAGTTTTTCTACCCAGTGCCAGATATGGACAAGTCTATGGTGCACTGCTTCGTAAAAGCAGCGAAAGCTTCTTCTTAAACAGAGACCCAAATCACCAAGACTCAGACTTGTGGGGGCAGTACTGTACCAATAGCAAACCAAGAATCATCATATTCCTTCGACACTGCAAATGTCCCTGTAAGCTTTTCAAACTTTCTCTTCTCCTTTGCATTCCTATACTAACAAATTCTTCATCACAGTTGCAGAAAAGGCTGTCCTTGGCTTTCGCACCACTTTCTCCCCTTCCCCCTAAACCTCTAACCTCTCCTTAGTCGCCCTCTCGCACTCATTTCCCTGCTCAACACCCAACTGTCTGTTCTCCCTCCCGCCTTCCCCATCTTCTGTTGCCAACCCCACATTGCCCCTCCCATCAAGCCTCAAGATCATCGTTGACGAAGAAAAAAAAAACTCAATACTGCCTGGAGTCTTGGAATGAATGCATTCCTGCATGTTTTTAGTCCGAGCAGTTCACGGAGTCTGAAACTTGCCCCTGGAGGAGTGGAGCAGAAATCTTGCGACGGAGAGCGGGAGTCGTTAGCAGATGAGTGGAAGTTCTGCGGTGGATGGGGAGAGAGTAATTAGGCGAGGAGCGGTGAGTAGGGGGGCTGAGGAGGTGCCTGATTATGAGGATGCGGTGCGAGTCGTTGAGGGGAAAGAGGAGAGGGCCAAGCTGTGAGGGATTGGGATGGGTGAATAAGGGCGATGAGGTAGCTTGAAAAGAGGTATATTCTTGAGAATTATGTAAAACGAAGGAACACAGAATCGTTTTCAAATTGGGAAATGCACATAGCCATTGGGATCATTCCATCACTAGCCATGATTGCGGATGCCATGCATCAGCGATATTGCCTAGCCTTAGATTTGGAGAGCCATCGCAGCTCTCGCTGCTGCTTGAACCGAACTTAGAAGTTGGGTTGGACTTTTCCCTGAACGAAAGAAGTCCGTTTCCTGAAGACTTTGAATTATCGCAGTATGTCCCACCTGGTACGGAGAATGGCAGGACTGAAGTGTCGATGAGGCTGAATTGAAGGGTGGTGTGTTACGGAAGTAACAGATGGAGGTTCGGAAGCAGCATTAGTGAGGTTCGGAAGTGGCTTGAGAGGTTCGGCAGCAGCACTCATCAACAGCAGCCATGTATATAAGCAGCCCATAGCCCAGTTTCTCACGAATTCAAGCTTCTTCTCTTCTCTCATCTTTGCCAGTACCATAATATCGCCACAAAATCTCTCGACTCTCCCCATACGGCAACAGTCACTCCAAATGATCCAAACGGCCAAAATAGATTGACTTCCTCTACCCTATTTCCATTCATCGCGGTAGCTCAAATGGTACAGATCAATTGGTAATCATCCGACCGGCTTGGTGCACCTACTTTTACAAGTCTTAATTCAACTCCTGATCGGACTGCCAAACCTAGATCCACAAGCACTTCTTCGCACAGATCCCCTACGCAATGACATCCAGCGGCATTACCACTCTATGGCCTTTCGAGCGGAGTAAAGATAACAATGGGTGTGATGATAGCAGTAGTGGTCTTGCTCGCTGCTGGAGATTTCATATCGTACCTGCATTGGCAAAGGATGGAGAATAAAGGCAGTCGAATAAAACCCCTCGCTCGGGCTCTCAAGACAGACCTAATCACAATCCGGTGTGTGAGTTCTCGGAATTACCTGCATCAGAGATATTGCAGTTCGATCCATCGCTTGAGCGCCATGAGTTGCCCCTTTCGACCAGAGCAGATTTGGGTCCATCGCCCGAGCGCTTTGAATTGCCTGCGGAGAGCGGACCTCAGGAGTTGGGTGGCAAACCGGACTGGGAGAGACTCAATGTGCTTGCTGTTCAGACACCGCAGCATGAAGCAGAACGACTGTCGTCGAAGACAGGCCTGTCCGAGGAGAACAACGGTCACGAAGAAACCTCGAACGCTGACTAGGGAGTTAAACTCCATCGGCCGATGCCCAATCCATACTATTATCTGGCCATGAGCAGGGTAGTAATTTCCCCTGACTGGGAACGCAGGCACCGCCAAGTGCAACATGTAAATTGACGGGATACCTGCGAGGGTTGTAATAGCTAAGTTTACTGCTCATCACATTTTTAACCGCACTCGGTTTTCTATCCGCGGTTACGGACCAATATTATACAAGTAGCAAGGCGACAGGCTGCTCTTAACTCTTGGCGGTCGGTCATGTCTCAGGTCCTGAAAAGTTGCTACGGTGCAGCCCTTTATCCTAGCTGTTCTGAAATGGTCCTCGTTTTCCTCTTCAGTAGCAGCGGGTCTCTTGTCTGCAGCAACAATGACTCGGTCTGGGCCCGGCCTGAAACTACCATCGCGAAAGAGGAGAGCTTTCGCACCGCAAGTAGTACCGCGTAAGATGGGGTATTCGTAGAGGTAGACGTTCTTGTCCCTGCAGAGCTCTGGCACATTTTCCTCACCGGCAAATATCTCGCCTGTGGATCCAAGAAGCCGCGGATACGTTCCTAGTAAAGCACGCGTTAGCAAGCTGTCAGGACACGTAGATTTGTTCGTGTGACAAATCTTAATGGACTGTTTGTGATGATATCGTGTCGACTGCAAAGAGGCTTTCGGACGGAAACATACCATCCTCATATCTGGAACCAGTCTGTTGTTCCCAAAATCTTATAGAAATTTCTGCCTCGTCAAATGTCTCCTCGACTTGATTTTTGAGATAACTATAAGCTATATTCATCTTTTCGGCCTCTTTCGACGGAGCTGCAGATAAATGAACATCATGTCTTCTACCACGCATGGGGGTACCACTTACGCCCGCAATAAAAACTCTCGGATCCAGATCGTGGACCAAGTTGCCGAGACCGTATTTTAGTTTTGGAAGCGGGACTTAAGATCAGCTTGGCATGTTTATCGTAGGCTTCATGCTTGAGTGTCCACATCGGAGGTTTGTGGGCCGGGCACATGTTGTCATTGGAATTGGGAGATCCCAAATCGAGTTTGCGTGATGGCGGTATTAGGCTTCTAAGCCAAGAGCCTGTCACTGGATCGTTAACACCGTGAGGTTCGATCACTCTTGACTGCGTCAATGCGACCAGCGCAAAAAGGAGCGAAAGAGTTATTTTCATGGCTCGCGAGATTGCAAGAAAGCGAGGGACAGGGTAACCGGGCTGTCAAAGTTGATACAGGATCGGAACAGACCAAGACAAGTTCAAAAATACTGAGCTTTGCAATCTGAACATAGGTGGAAAATGGAAAATAACAACAGCAGGGGGACTTCGGTAAAATATTAGGCCAGTTCCTCAACCTGCAATCTTTCCACTTAAGTGGAATCGCCTTGGGCTGAGAGGCGTGAGATTAATCACAGTTGCAAAGATCTACAGCGCAGCGAGTTTTGAAGAAACTGACTGAAGTCTGTGAAAATGAACATGTGGGATGGAGGAAGATAACGCCGGCGTGAAGGCGGAAAGGATTCGACAACTTGCCAGATCCGCGGCACCAAACTCTCAAGCTCGCTATGCCACACAGTCAGCTGCAAGACTGGGATTTGGATTTTTAATTAGACCGAATGCCATTATTGTTCGATGTTCGTCGTGTATCGAGCATACCCAGGGCATAGAGAATGTCGAATTGACATGGCCAGTGTGCCAATACAGAGTGTTCTCGTGCGACTAGTTACCGAGAGTTCGCCTCAAGAATTTGCTCGGAAGATGCGCCAAGTTCAGAAGTCGTTATGCTGACTAGTGAAAGGACGCGTTTCACCTGGGCTTCAAATCTGCCAACATAGCATTGGGCCGAATCCCTATGAATCCGCTGTTGCGATGACGTCTTTAGAGGCAATCCTAGGAACCTGATCAGATATGTGAAACGGAGACACTCTTAGACTTTGCTTCAATTCGGAGCCGATAGTGTTGAGGAAAGAGGTTCGCCGGATAGTATGGCTGGCACACGACCCCAGGCTTCTGAATGAAATCGCGCCATCAATCCCACCAATGACTCTCGTTCGGACTTAACACCACGCAAAAGGCTAAACCCTGGATTCGCCCATCTCGTGACGTAGTGAATCGATTCCACACCGGAAAATGTGATGGGCATTTAAAATTCTTCTGTTTACACTAAACTCGTCTGCTTATCACCTTAATTTCCAATCCAATTGCTGTTTCTTTAATAGAATTTCCCACTAGAAAAACATTTCTCTAGCTATGACGCGAGTTTTGCTAACAGGTGGGAGCGGCTTCATTGCTGCCCACGTTCTCGATACGCTTCTCGAACATGGGTAAGAGCCTGATTCGTAAAGACATGAGACGTTGAAGCTGCTAATTCGGTGTACAGTCATAGCGTGGTTACGACGGTCAGAAGCCAGGAAAAAGCCGACCGTATAAAAGAAGCGCATCCAAATGTATCGAAAGACAAGCTCGATTTTGCTCTTGTAGAAGACATCGGCAAGGAAGGTGCATTTGAGAAGGCTGTGGTCAGCGAGCCCCCTTTCGAGGCCGTAATTCATACAGCCTCTGTAAGTAACGATCATAGAATTTTTATCGGCATAACTGCCCGAACCTGACAGCGGATAGCCCTTTCACTTTAATGTGACAGATGCGCAAAAGGTAACAATTGCACTAATCGGATGATAGATGACGTGTTAAATGATTATTCTAGGATCTCTACGATCCAGCGATTATTGGTACGACTGATATCTTGAAATCGATCAAGAAAAGTGCTCCTTCAGTCAAGCGTGTGGTAAGACTCGTTGACAATGCGCACGCCATGTATCGATGCTAACTTCACAGGTGATTACTTCAAGTTTTGCAGCTCTTGTCAATGTACGCAAAGGTCTGTTGTTTGTCATGAGCAATGCATACTGATTGTCAACAGCCCAACAAGGGTACATGGCCTGAGCACACATACTCAGAAGCAGACTGGAATCCTCTGACTTTGGACGAGGGCAAGGCCAACGCAGCGAATGCGTATCGAGCGTCAAAAACTTTTGCAGAAAAAGCAGCATGGGAGTTCCTGGAAAATGAGAAACCAAACTTTACCGTTGCAACGATGAACCCCCCTCTGGTCTTGGGCCCAATCGTCCATTACCTCAATTCGCTTTCCAGTCTGAACACCTCGAATGAGCGTGTCCGAGACATGTTACAGGGCAAGTTCAAGAACGAGATCGCCGCCACTGGCACTTTTATCTGGATCGATGTGCGCGATCTAGCCTTGTGCCATGTGAAGGCCATTGAGGTGCCTGCCGCCGCGGACAAACGCTTCTTCATCACAGCCGGCTATTTCTCAAACAAGCAAATGGGTGAAGTCTTGCGCAAACATTTCCCCGAATATGCCTCTCAGCTACCCTCAGAAACCACACCAGGTGGTGATTTTCCGGCAGAAGGAATCTTCAAGATCGATAACACTCGTGCAAAGGGGCTCTTGGGCGTGGAGTTTAGGTCGTTTGAGACCAGCATAGTGGACACGGCGAAGAGTCTAAAGGCAGTCGGCGTCTAGATGTAGGCTCGAAACATAGGAATAGAACTAGACCCAGATATCATCTGAGAAATGCTCGTCAGTCAGCCGGTGGTCTTCACTTGAAAATCGAGATGAGTGTGTGACAAGCAAAATCCTCAGATTGTTGAGCTTGAACTTTGATACGTCATGAGAAGTCAGAAGTTATCGTTTAGTTTCAATGACATCACGGTGACTCGGGCAAGTAGAGTTGAGCTCAACACATACCTCACTGCAGCTGGATTCCAGTGTGATGGAGATATGCTCCAACTGAGCGGAAGAGCGTGGCCGCGACGCGTTGCCGGGGGCACGATTCGCCGAGAGATAGAGCTGCGCTGCCCCACCACGCGCTGTGTTGTCGCAGCTGGCTCAGGCTCTACTCGGAAACCCAGCACTGCTCCCAAAGTTGCGCAATCCTCCGTCCTTCACCTCTCGTGTATCGCAATATTTTTCTGTCCTGAGGAAGTCTCTGCTGGACCCAATGGCAACTACTACAGAACGTAAGATCCGATCCTGCCAGATGTACAGATGCAATGTCACAGTTTGCCTAATATTTTCCTCTCCAGAACTGCTTCCGTTTGAAAAGGATGCGAGTAAGTCACACTTCTGCAAGGAGCGGCGCCACCGATGGCCTAGAGAAAGACATACCCACGCTAACATCGATCGAGTAGTTCATTTCGTTCGCGAATTATACGGAGCCTTCGATAAGGACCGCTCGCTCCTTGCTCCACTCTATGTGTGTTTGCGCCTTTCGTCCCGCTCGTAACCATAAAAAGGAAAAACACATTGGCTTATGATCTCGCAGCGAGATGAGTCGATGCTCACTTGGGAAGACCGGCAGATTGCTGGTCTCGGACCAATCATGGAGAAGCTTGTGGTGCGTTAAGAATGCTGCATTTGTTATTCGTAGTCGCTAATCATTCTTTGGGTAGCATGGTCTCAATTTTAAGACAGCTCAGCACGAGCTGTTTACGTTGGAAGAAAGAGATCAAATACTGGCGGTCAGGACCCACCCAGTCACTGACGAGGGGGCTTTGCTGGTCAATATAGTTGGAAGGATATTGGTACGAACATCAAATTTGATATCCTGTCAGAAGCTCAGCTCGAGATATTGATAACTAACCACTATAAATAGGCCGATGGAGAGAGCATACCACTGTCCTATACTGAGATATTGCTACTTCTACCTAATGGTCAAGGGTGGTACTACATTAAGAATCATATCTGGCGGCTCCTCTACCTTTGAAGTGCGTTAAAGGGCGGAAGATAAGACATCTGATATTTGAAGCCGTGTCCCGTAGACATTGAGGTGACGGTCCAACAAGTCAGTCAGCAGCCAGCCGCAATGCACATTTCTTCAAATAAACAGTTCTCAATCCTGACATCCACGTGAGTACAATGTTTGGACGCTGATGACTTTGTCCCAACATGATTTCACGTTCACATGCTTGGTCACCTGTCAGTGCTTTAGAAAGGCTTTGCATACTGATGTTTCAGAGATGCTCAGTCGTAGATACGCTTGATGGTCACTGAGTGGATACCGTTGTAGCGGTTATTACGTGATACCACATGGATACCAGTGTACCAGGTTCGACTCGGACCACTGAGTGGCCGAGATACTGTTTCAGTTAAAAAAGGCATGTTTGCTTTTTCCAGCCGTCTTCAAATCCACCTGTACTCTGTGCCGCCTCGTTCAGGCAGCAAGCCAGCACTTAATTTGTTGATTCCTCCTGTCCTATTCCAGTCTGTTTCCCATATCTTCTCTTCTTCACTTGCAATCCCTGCATCATGCCTGTACCAGGAATAGGAGGCGTCGAAGACATCGTTGCTGTTGCAAAACTTGCAATTGATCTGGCAAAAGCGCTCGACGATACCAGAGGATCAGCACGCGAATATCGAGATGTCGTTCAGAGCCTCTATGGAGTTGAAAAATCCCTTCTTGAGCTGGATGGTCTTTGCGGTTCGCTGGATAAGACCGCGCCATATTCGCATCTTGGCGAAGATATACAAGAAGTCAAGAAATGTAAGGCAACGATAGAAGAGTATAAGAAGAGAGTACAAAAGTACGACAAAGCCTTGAAAGAAGGTGGGAGTGGAAAGAAGTAGAAAGATGGTTATTGCAGGGTCCGCTGGGCAATCGCGCAAAAAGAGTTTGTTGCAGAAATGGCGAGATGTTTGCAGACTCGTGTAGGCTCTATTAATCTGTTGACAACAACCCTGAAACTCGCAAAGACAGGCGTTGACGAGAAGATACTCCATGTCCGTCTGGAAGACATTGGACGAAAAATTGGGGAGGCTCAGCACAACGATCTTTTGTCGTCCCTAAAAAGCGAAATCGCACGAAACAATGATTTGATTGAAAGACAGGTGCAGTCACAGCGGTGGTTCAATCTGAAAAATGTACAAAAGTTCGGCTCTGACTTGTTCGATAAACTTCGTACAATTACGATGGTCGGTCAAGAAACTCTGCGAGAGGTGAAATGGATCAGTTCCCAGATACCGCGACCCGTTCCAGCATGGTCCGAACACCAAGTACTGCTGGATGATGCCTTTCGCCAAGTCGTGCCGATACCTATCGACTTCATCACTTCATGGGAGTCTTTTGACCAGTTGATGAACAACAGATTTGCTAATCTTCCTGGATTAAATCTGGCGAAGCAGAGAGACTATATCCTTGAGGGTGAAGATTTTAAGCAGCGTTTCAATTGATGGCAACCGTGGACGGGGGCTTTCCGACCTGGCCGGACTCTGGGAATGAGCATGGTTTTGAATGGCACCACCGCGCAAGGGCAGGCTTGTCCGTCTTGTGGTGCTGAAGACAGGGGTGTGTCAGATGGACGGATTGAGTGGTAAACCGCACTCCTCAAAATTGTGAAAGACCGCTAAGATTGTTGCAGTACTTCTTGCGGACTTCAATATGAATGGGTGATGCAGGACATCGATATGCCAATTCGATATGGGTTCGAAGAAAGAAGAGACGAAATTCGATACAAGTACGAGAAGGGTACTGTCAGGTTACCCGATCCCAGCAGAACACCGCTCATGCACCCGCTCAAGCGAAAGCTCTGGGAATCAGATCCTGAAGATAATAAAAGCATCAAAAAGCTGCGTCGAGTATACCTTGTCTCGACCGAAGACGCCAAGGTTTCTGCACATGAGTTCCAGCTTGACGCGCTCCTTGGCCCACCTACGCAGAAGAATCCTGTTTTTGCAAATTGCTTATGCGGTCTCAACAAGGCAGGCATCGATGCTGAGGATAGCATCCAGTGCGAACTTTGTGGAATGTATCAACACCTTCAGTGCCATGGGCTTCAACATCCTCTTTGCACTCAATGGCGATGCCTGCGCTGTCATTTCATCGTCCAAGGATAGCGCGAGTGGGGTGAAAGAGGCGACAATTGTCCCTTCGAAACTTGTAGTCTCTCGTGGATAGATCGCAGATACATAGAAGGATATCAGGGCCAACTTAGTCACTTCCTTTCACACGAAGACGTAGAAGTCGTTTGCACTCTCTGCGCACCTCAAGATGCTGAGAAGCTCCCCAAGTTTACGCATGCTAGCGTATATAGGACGCACCTAGCGCTTATTCATGGCGCCAACGTTTTGAAAGACATCCTACCTCGCTTGTTGAGTTCAAAGACACTGGTATTACAAAATGCGGACCCGGATCTGGAACATGTCACCGCAGCCTGCAGTCTCTGCGATCGAGGGTTCTCTTCGTTTGCCGAGGCAGCAGATCACGTCGAATTATGTGCTGTTCGCACCATCATTGAACGTGGTTACCGCTCTGATATCTTCACCTCACAATCGAGTGTTTCGAAGATTGATGAGTTCAACTATAGAGAAGATCATGACGCACTACGGTTTAGCAAGGTTATGTACCCCCCTTTCGGAGAATTAGGAATCAAAGTAGCAAGAGTCCGGTCGGACAGCGATGAAAAGCGATGTCGCGGCGGCCTGACACAGAGCTATTGTTTAGCGGGCTGCTTCGGCGCGCCGAAAGGATCCTCAAAAATGCCGGACATAAAGTTCTGGGAGACGATCATGCGCAACACCAAGCAATAGTCGAATGCGGCTCTTGCAGAAAAACACAATACAAACTGGAATATAGAAAGAGAGCTACGGACACTAGTGGAGGCAGCCAAACATAGATGCAAGGCCCGGAGTCGCCCTGGTGAATGAGTTTTGGCGGATAATTCACCGTTGTGGAGATTTCGCATATTGTTCTGGAGCTAAGTAGGACAAGATGCTTTGGAGACTATTTGTCCTTATGGCGCTTTGTCGAACGCTAGCGATGTTCATCGCGATCTAAAGTACCATTGTCTGATATGTACAAGGGGTATTCTAGCCCAGTTATGAAATATGAGTTGCTACTCCCTGAGATTCGACGTAGAATGGGAATCCTGGCCCGTATAACCTGGTGCTCTTTTATCAAGTATGACAGTTATTATGTAATAGGATTTAGATCCGAAAAAGACTGAGCAAACATCGCCTTTATTACTCGAAGGGTGAAAAAAGCTGGCTGAACATCTCTCGTTTCTTTTTCATCAGCTTGCTGATGCCTTTCAACAATATTGGAAAGTAATCGTCACATCTGGCAAAAATCGAGCAGCTCCACTTTTGGAAGTCGAGACTTGAGCACATCAGATGTAGGTAGCAGTCAAGCCACAAATGGGTAGTCTGCTTTCAATTGGCTTATCATCGCTAGTGATCGGAAATGGAGAAAGACAGTGAAAGATGCTCAATGCCTTGGGCATGTTTCCAACATTGAACTGGTGACAATGCAGCACGTAGAAAAGTGCGCCTGAGCTATTTTCATGTTCAGTACTCATGCTCGTCGACTTTAGTTGTGACTTTTTCAGAGGCTAAATGTGATAGCGAATCGAACATTCTTTGATCCATTTAGGTAGACAAATCGCTGGCACAGCAGATGAGAGACTTGGCGTTCTAGGATTCTAGACTGGCTGGACCCTGACAGCGCGAGCTTGCCCGTTCCGGATGGCAGCCGCGGAAGCAGTCAGACTTGAACCGTCAAACATCTCCCAGGCATCCGTTGATCCATCTAATAAACACCGTTTCTATACCTCCCGACTTTTCATAACGACTTTCCTAAGATCGAACCTTACCAATCCATCCCCGTTACGATTGTCCTCCGACCTGCACTGATCGCAAGCAGCAGCTCGCGACAGCTAAGACTCCCAAACCACTTTCGTCGCAGCACAGAGGCTCGCGCGACCCAGCCTTTCCGAAGGCTTTGACCCTTTTTGTTGGAGCTCAGGAGGAGCGAGACATCCTAGAAAAGCATCATGACGCTGGCGGAGGAGTTCAGATCTCGAAATTTCAGTAAGCTCCGCCCTCAAGGTACTATGACCAACCCAGCACTCATTGCTCCTCTGCAGGTATATATGCACAATGGTTCGTCAACGCTGCGTAGTATTCAAATCCGGACGTGTCAGTGTATCTTCGGAAAAACACGGTCCACGAATCAATTGCCAAGGCCGGGCAGCCTACTCAAGATTCAAGCTACAATGTCGAAGTTGGTCAAGTGAATTGATGAGCAGCTAACGAGATTTTTCACAGGACGGGCATATTATGCATGTTCCTCTGCTTCGCCCTTGGCATCGCAAATATCTTCCACATCGGGGTGGTGATCGTGTTTAGTATTATCTGTCTGTAAGAGCAGAGCCCTCCCTTGACTTCGTCAACCTCGCAGCAGCGCTAGCATACCCTAGAGGGTTGCTCCTACCATATAGATTCGATGTGCTGATTCGAATTTCTGCGGCAGGGTTTCGGCGTTCGTCATCCTCTTCCTCGAGATTCCTCTCCTGCTGCGAATCTGCCCTACCTCTGAAAAGTTCGACACATTCATCCGGCGCTTCGAGACCAACTTTATGCGCGCGGCCATCTACGGTGTCATGAGCATCGTTCAGTGGCTCAGCCTGATCGTGCACCCCAGACCAACGAGCTTGGTCGCTGCAGCTGTGTTCCTGCTGATTACAGCCTTGTTCTACGCATTGGCTGGTCTCAAGGGCCAAGGTTTCGTTGGAAGTAAGACATTGGGAGGACATGGAGTTGCGCAGATGATTGTCTAAAGGACGGTTGGCTACGGGAGGAGGGCGAGACGGTCAAGACGCTGAGGGCAAGAAGAAATCGAGGAAGGAAGCAGGTAGTTGATGCGACTTTGCATTGGCGTGTCCGGGAAACTCTTGAAGGCTGTCGATGGAAAAGAGCATATGTTTTTCTATCCTGTATTCTTCGGTTGACAACAGCGCATTGGGGCGTCTGGTTGTTGTATATGGCCTCGAAAGGCCTGGGGATACATAATGAGGTGCGCCAGGGAGAATTTCTCTCTTAGCAACCGTAGCTTATCTACGGTGTAGACAAGCCTGAATCCAAGTCGATAGTGCACAAAATGATTGGAGTTCAGCATTCAGATACCCAGGCGTGTTCAGGAACCAGCAGAAGCTTAGCGCGGCAAAGGCCCCTTTGAGCGGTGATTTTGGCGGGGGAGCGTATCGGCCATACCAACGGTGCATTCGATCGATCACGCTACATGACAGAACCTTTGGCCACCTCTTCCAACTCTCGAAGCTCTTGCAGCGCCTGGCTGGTTTCCATTACGTGCTTTGACGAGGTAATAATGTGACGTGCAGGGTGGAGACGATGCGTGCGGCCTCCGCAAAGGCAAGTAGGCAGCTCAACCGTGGTCGAGTGTCGCAACAAATGCCGCACGAGCTCAGGCCCGGTGCCCAATGAGCGCCGTTATAGTGTCGATCGTGAAGGCAATCTGATCACGGCCGGCGAGCAGCAGAACCCAGACGGGCTAGAGCGCTCTAGCAGTGACCAGGGCCAACCCGTTGCGTGCAGCCCATGGCTTTTTGCTCCACCGCCATAAGAAGCTGGATACTCCTGGCCCGCGGGGATATTGCCTTGGTTGCGGCTTCGTGCCACTGCTGTCTTCATTCCTTGCCTCCTGTTGTGCGAGCTTCTGCGTTTCACTGCACCGTTTCCCAAGGTCCTCAGCTCTTCCTTTCAATTGATTAAGGTAAGCTCGAAGCTCGAGTGCTCCTTGCATTCCATGTATCATGACCTCCTGGGACAATGGATTCCCAGGAGCAATTGCGGAGGCACAGCAGAAAAGATGTCGAGTCTGTTTGCGGTGCTAGCCATGGATTGACATCATCCATTGTCCACTACCAACACCTAAATCACAGTCTGCTCGTCATTTGACATTCTAAGCTAATGAAGTCACCTCAACCACAGCTTCTCCACATATTGCTCGCACCTTCCTCATACTGAACCACCATGTCGGCCCCGATTGTTCCAGCTCGACCCGCTCGGTCCCAGCATTCGCCTTCTGCTCTGCATTCTCAGAACATGCCAATCGTTCCTCCCCGTCCAACTCGCCGCAAGGACGTGTCCGTGTCGCCCACTAGAGAATCCTATGCCCGCTCCCCACTGAACGAGAACCCTCCGGTGTCAATGAAGCCCAATAAAGTCTACAGCCAGAGCAACCTGTCGGCCTCGAATATTCTTCCGCGCCCTCCAAGTGTCGAACACTTGCCTTCGATCGGACAAGAGGGCCTTGAATATGCTAGCTTGTCTGCCATGAATTCAAGTGAAGATGTCAGTGAAGTGCCACACCAGACAAGCAATGTTGCTGGGGATTTGCCGCTCCACGCTCCAAAGGCTTCGGTGCCGTCGTCAACGGCTCAGTCAAGAATCTCGGGCGTGACCCGTACAGATTCACACGCCGCTGCAGCTGCAGGCATTGGCAAAGCTGAAGAGGAGGATGATGAGAGGTTCCGATCCGCGAGTCATCCCCTGAAATCAGCGGCCAGCTTCAATCGCTCAAGCTCCTCTCTGCCGCATGACCGTCCTGGGTCTGGTCGTCCTCCCTCGGCCTATCACGATGACGAGGAGCACGGCATCCCAGAAATTGGCCAGCAAGTTCCTATGTACCCGAATGCTGGTGATGTGCAAGCACCTACCCCTCAACCATTTTCGGGCGGTCACTCCACTGGTATTGGTTTCTTCAATGATTCGAGCGCACCTGGCACACGCAGTCAAAGCAGCCACGGCCGTAGACGCAGTGCGCAATTCAGCCAGCCACCTGGTAGCTACGGCTTGCATGGTCATGGCGTGGTCCCGCAAGACCATTTCGAAAAAGATTGGTATTCCAAACATCCGGATGCTCTGCAGCGTGAAGAGGGGGAATACGGGCCCAGCCTTCACGGCCCACGCAATGAATGGGCTTTGAGCAGTGAAGAGTTGAACAAGCTTGTGCAGGGGACTGGCAAATCCGGTGTAGGGATGGGTATGCTAATTTGTACAGCAAACGCTTGAGGATCTACTAATTCCCACCGCAGCCGCATCGCCCAATGTCTTGAGTGTGCCCAATGAAGAAATCGGCTATCGAGCGTCCCAGGAGTACGCCTCTCGCACAGCTTCACCACGACCACCTTCCTCCAGTTTCCATCGTCCCCGTACGAGTGGGTCGCAAACCTACGCCGAGTCGCCGCTTCGCGAGACGAGCTTTCCTATCCATGATGCTCGTCGTCGAAAGAGCTCGAGGACTTCTGATTCTGCTGTGGAGACTGACGATGAGACCGTTCACGTCGATCCACCTTCTCATCCTGGAAGTAAGATTCACGGAGGAGGATATGACCCGCCTACTGAGGACTTGGGACCGCAGGGAGGTAATACAGAGGAACGCGGAGGATGGATTGTTGAAAAAGGTGAAGGTGTTCCGATTCTGGCCTCTGACGAGGTAGCAAAGAACCCCGACGCGGAGTACATGCAACCCGCCGTATCGCCTGAATTGGAGAGGACGGGAAGCAACTATGCAGGCGTTGATTCAGATGGACACCTGCACCATCAAGGTGGGTGGAGAAGCAGTAGTCGACCCACAAGTCGCCCTTCGAGTCGCCCATCCAGTGTGCATGGGGCACCTCCGAGCCTTTCGAGGTTCGTTACCCATGAAGATTATGAAGGTGGAGGAACTCCTCTTGAAGAAATTGAGGAGTATGAACCTTTGTTCCCAGAAGACGAGAAAGATGATAGAAAGAGACCCATGACGCAAGCCGATAAATTAAAGAGACCAGATCTTGCCCGACATCATTTCCCGAGCCGGGATATTTGGGAAGATACCCCCAGCAGTCTCCAGCTAGAGACGACAGTAAAGAGCCCACAATTGCCGGAAGAGAAAGCAGTGGCTACCGAAGCCAAACCTTCAGAAGTGTTCGAGCCACCCGAAAGAGAGCAATCTCGCAAAGGAGAGACTGGTGTAGAAGACAGTGCAAACTTCCTGCCTGACCGAACGAGGGAATTCGCAAAGAGTCACTTCAAACTTGACGTATTAGAAGGCGTTAGCAGTGCTGGTGAGCGTCCAGGACTACAACACAGATTCCCAAGTGAAGACATCTGGGAAGATTCGCCATCAAGCATGTATCTTCAGACCACTGTCAAATCACCTCAGGTCAACGATGATACCATCAGCCCATCAGACACAAAATCAACAGAACCAGAAAAGGTGAAGCCCGTGGTACCAGGACGACCCGCGCGATCCAGAGCAGGTGCGGCAGTCGCAGCTGAAAGGGCAGAACAAAGAGATGTTTCGCCAGTTGACCGCAAACCACCGTCAATTCCTGACAGGCCCAAACCAGTCGTACCCGCGCGGCCCGCCAAACACACAGTCAAGGCAGACGATATCGCAGCGCATACCACGCCCTTGGCAAAGACAACATCTGTCGGTAGCGACACCTCCACTTCATCCGCTACCATGCCAGAGAAGGTCAATGTAGCCAAAATCAAGCCAGCGCCTCCTGCTCGGCCTGCTGGCGGCAGCAAGATTGCAGCACTCAAGGCCGGCTTTATGAGCGATCTGCAAAACAAGCTCTCCCTCGGCCCGCAACAAGTCAAGAAGCAGGAGGAAGAAGAGGCAGCTGCCAAGGAAACCGAAGAAAAGGAAAAGCAGCCCCTCAGCGATGCCAGGAAAGGCCGTGCCCGTGGTCCGCAGCGCCGCAAACCAGCCGTTAGCCCTGCCGCTGCAGCTGCGACTGCGGACACTACAGACACGAAGCCCGTCCATACTCTGATGCCAGTTTCGACCATCTGGTCTATCGATGCCGACGATGGCTCCTTGGCCGTTTCCGCTCCTGCTGCAGCCACGGCAGAGGTAGCGGAACCAACAATCTCCAACCCTCAGCACCACGTTACGACCTCCGACCAGGATCCGCTCGCCTCGGAACCAGTTTCTGACCAGTCGACGCTTCGCTCCGGAACGAGCGACGCGCTCGCTTCGCACGCTGCCACGACCGCTGGCGTGACCGCCACTGCAGCAGCCACTTCGAGCGTCGCGCGAGAAGCAGAGCCCGCCAATGCGTTGGCCGTGCCAGAGCAACAACAGCAGAGTGTGGCGTCCACGCTCGAAGGCGAGGACGAACCGCTGGCGAAGGAAGTACTGCAGGAGCGCGAGCAGGTGCAAGAGCAGAGACGCGAAAGCAAGGACGAGACGACGCAGACGGGGCAGATGGAGATGGAGGTTTCGCGGAGTGAGAGCGAGGGCGGCGGCGTGGAGAAGCTGATGGCGTTTGTAGGAGGTGGGGCGCAGAGTGAGGGCACGGTCGTGGTTGAGGGCGGTGAAGGGTTGAAGGAAGGGGAAGCGGAGGAGGCTTGAGGTTGCAGAAGGGATGCAGATCAGATGATAGCGAGGACTGAAGTGTGTCGAAAAGTCAATTTCACCAAGGTATATATATGGCGCGCTAGATCGCGACTGCTTGAGGGTGTATGGATTAAGGGTGTTTTCCTGTCTTGTTACATACTTTTGTCGGCCTAGATTGTTCGAAACCAGATTCCGGAATTTTTGGATTTCCCTTGTTGCAGATGACCCTTAGAAGTGTGTTTTGAAGCTGCAAGGAAGAATCGAAGCATTGTCTTCCATATCGTACCTAATTATGCCAGCGGCTAGATTCTTCATAGTTTATATCAACAGTTGCTGGTTCAACTTTTGCACAGGACTGACGCTTGCAATGATCATATCACAATATCACAACGAATACTCCGAACTTCGAGAAGGGCAGAGAACTCACTCATCGGGTCCGGAGGTAAGCGCTTGACCAAAGATTCAATATCTACTGTGAAGTGAAATATAGTCAATTCCGTTAAACTGGGGGTTCCTATTTCGGTGCTTGTCCTTGCTCAATGACGCTTTATTTGTGGTCGATGACCGTCTGGGTAAAATAGTGTGCCCTCGTCAAATCGAGATGACGGGGAAATTGGGTTGCCAATAAGCTGGTTCTAAGAACAAGGCCAATCCTGGGCTGCTGAAGAGGTAAGAGGTTTTAACGTGAAAAAGAGGGAGCAAATGAGAGAATCATGAGAGCAGCCAAAAGCTCAAAATAATGGAAGGAAGTTTACTTAGCTTCCGTGGATGTTTTCTAATCGTCCTCTGTAATATTATAAGTCGTGATCTCGGTGTACGTCCAAAAGTAAGACAGAGATCTCTATGATGATCACAAAGTGTAGGGCCAAGTGTGAGAAGGTAGTTGAAGGTGCTCTTACTTTATTTACTATGTCTGATGCTCTTTGCCCTAGCTGCTGCAAATGAGTATGGTCGAATTGCTCGACTACACAACCTTTCAGTTAATATTTGCAAAACTAGATGGAGTGGGACGTTCTCAACAATGACACTCATCCAGTAGAGTCGAATCGTCGTCGTCTCACAGAATAAATCCAGCAGTAGCACAAGCGAATGTTGACAAATGACTTTCTAATATCAATTACTACCTACAGACATCCGTGGCGTGCCTCATCAAAACGCACTTGTGTTCCACCAATCGACCCCATATATATACTTATACTTCATGGAGTTCCTTTCATATTTCTGTTTCATCCCAACCCCAACAAAAGATGTACATGCTGCGCGTCACGAAGAGCAATCTTAACCCCACCAAGATCCGAACGTGATCTCCAAAAAGCTCTAGTCCCTCGAAGTACTGTCCGGTTGGGCATTCCATTTCCATCCCTTTCCGCCCGATGGTCCTCGAACGTCTTCTCTCTGCTCTCATAACATCCGTGTTTACAAGCTGGAAAGCCGTAATCCCCTCACATAGAAAATATAAAGCCTGATAGTGCATACCAGACAAAGAATTGAACAAGTCGCGGAATCGGTTCGTAAAGAAAAGAAGGAAAAACAAGCTAACGCCCAGACAGTAAAATGTGATGTCAAAGCGCAGGAGATGCCAAAATTTTGAAACGAAAGCAAGGAAAAACAGAAGAGATGTCGACAAAATGGCTTTCCAGTTCCAAAAAGAAAAAAAGAAAAAGGCGAAACCGACCAACGCCGCGCGCTATCCGTGTATAGTTAAAACCTCACCCCTGACGCCGTAAACTCCTGTTGTCGTTGAATACGATAACAGTCCTCTCTTTGGCATGAACTTCTCACTCGCTCAACCACACACAATGACAAGCATTCTCCGGATCCCTCTTCCTCAACCCCATCCCCTCTCCCCTTTTCCTTGACATACTATCACCACTCGCCTGCGGTGACGACGGATATGACGGTGACGGCTCAAGCAACTGCACAACAACAGGTTGATCAGATCCATTTGGATTGGGCGCTGGGTTGAGAGTATGATCTTCGAGCACCTGCATTAGGATACATGAGGGCGCCGGAGCGATGCCGGGGAGCTGGTGTTCGGCGACCTTGACGGGGCGAGGGTAGATAGCAGTGGGACCTTGGGGAGAGTTACTATTACTGTTGCCGTTGTTGTTGTTGCCATTGTTGTTGTTATCACTGCTGTTCTCTTGGTTGCCGTTGTTGTTGGTTGAAGACGAAGAGGAAGAAGAGTAGTAGTCACGTCGTTTGGGTGGCGGGCTCATGTCAAATGGAGGGGTCGAGGTCCACGAGTTGACGGGGGAGACACTGGTAAGCCAGGAGAAGGACGAGGAATCGGTGGTGGAGGCTTCGACAGGAGAAGAAGTGGTAGCAATCGAGGAGGTAGTGCTGCCTAGAGTGGGAGTGATGCTCACGACGGTGCTGGAGGTCATTGGGATGCTCGTGGTATCACTCATGGATGTCGTGGGAGGAGTAGTGGAAGTGGACGACGCCGAAGAGGTAGCAGATGTGGCAAGGGTATTTGAGGACGCGCTGACCATAATGCTGAGTGACGATGAGGCTGAGGATGAGGTATTGTGCGTGTCGTAGATAAATAGCTCGACGAAAGTGTCGTTCCAGAAGCATACCCAAGGCTGATCGCCAGGAGACACTTCGTTCCGCTTGGGCCAGCTGTTGCCAAAGTGGCCAAATTCTTCATTGCCGCCGAAGCTAGGTTCCTGGCGCTTAGCGTTTGTAGTGGGCTCAAAGGTGGAGGGGTCAAGGATGACAGTCTTGTTGTAGGTTGCAGAGAAATAGAATGCCGGGCCGAGACCAGGCGCTTCTTGGTCGATGACCAGCTCGAGAGGCGCAGGCCCAAAGTTGGGCGCTTGAGCGCCATATTGAATGGGTTGGCCTAGATCGGGGTTGATGACCCGTGCTAAAGGCGGTCCGCCCATTGCAACCGGAGGCTCGACGACGACATTGACTGGAGCCATGTGTGGTTCCATAGGTATTTGGCAGGACCATGCCTTTACTTGGGCGGGATTGACGAGGCATGAGCTTTGAGTTTCCTGAGGTATGCCAACAGGCACGGCAAAGGTGCCGGTTGGAAGCTGAGGAAGGTTTGGTGGGGTTGATATCGGCGAAGCATCGGAAAGCATTTGTGAACTTTGGAGGGACGATATCCTAAAAGATTTTCAGCAGAATCAAACAAGATGGTTCATTGGAAACGCTTACGATGATCGAGCAGCTTCTGCTGCAGCACGATTTTGTGCGAGAAAGCCACCAACCAGACCACCTACAACGGCGGCCAGGAACAAGACCAGTCCAGCCGCAAGTAGTAGCACCCACAGAGGAAATTTGCCAGCACAGAATCGCGTTTGTCGTTTCTCTCTCCACGATTTTTCGCTCCAGGCTTTTTCGGCCGTGCCACTCTCCATTTGCTCCACGGTTCTAGACGTCCGTGCACTCGGAATATTAATTTGAGCCGCAGTTGCGTTGTGCCCATCGGTCGTCGGCATCAACGTCTCCGTGGAATCAACTTGTTGCGATGCTATGCCAGAGTCTTGCGATACGATGCCAGGGTGATCATCGGTAAGAGGCAGGCCCTTGCTGTCCATGTTATCAGGAAATCTAGAGTAAGGCGGAAGTTGCTCTGTATGGCCGTCCGGACCTATGATGTCCTGTTCCTCTCCTTCTGGACCAAGTCGTCGGTGAAAGCGGTCATCGTTGGCATGGCCCTGGAATCCGACGGGTATGGACTCGTCAACAGGACTGACATCATCATCCCCTGGATCTGCGAAGACATTCTGAGAGTACATGGCATACGGGTGAGCAGGCCTAGTAGCACTCGACTCTGATCTTTGTGGTACTCGAAGTGTTGATGCTGTGCCAATGCTGGATGATCGATCGACGCCGACGCCTTGGGGGTAGAGAGCATACGGATGACTGGGACCAGAAGCGCCTTGGAATGGACTCTGTGATCGAACATTGCCCATGAGAGTAGACGAGGAGGCAGAACTGCCCGAGCGGTGTTGCCGAATGGCAGGGCTTGCCGAATCCGACGACCGTAGACTCTCCGTCCGATTTGGAAGGGGCACTCCTCTCGCAACCTCGCGCGAGAACCTTTGCGGATCCAGCGACCCATAACCCTTGGCTGTACTATTTCTCGATACAGATGTCGACTGCGCGTTCTTTGATTCAATTGGATTTCCTATCGAGATTGACCTGCGGACCGGCGGCACCGCCTGCTGTTGCTGCTGCTGCTGCAGTTGTTGTTGCTGCTCCGTCTCCTGGTTCAACAGCGGGCGAAAGCCGTCCGTTACTCGGTCAAAGTGGTCGATGGCATATTCGTCGGAGAAGACGTCGGGGTTGTCGTGTATGGAGGGCGTCCTGACACCGCTCTCGCGCGACATCCGACTGTTGTCCATGGCGTCGCAGGGGCGCACAGCCCGGACGCAAAGGGGCGGGCCCGACCAGAGGTGTAGAGTGCGCTCGACGAAGGTATCAAGCGTTCAATTCCGGAAGACGCACAACAAGTCAGGCGTCCAAGACGAGCGGAAGGGCGGATTGGATGAATTGGCGATGGAGAGAGGGAGACTTGGGCGATGGATTGTAGGCTGAACCGGAGCCAGGCCTTGGTGTGTGGTGTTTGAGGTCGGGCGCACGGCCGGGCAGGATGCGCCTAGTCCCGAACTGAAGCGACGCCCGCTAACTCAGCGCTAGACGCCGTGACCCAGTTTCACCTCAAGCCCACTTGATCTGGATACCGCTCCGCCCGCAGGCCAGTGGACTCTGTCATGCGGCGTGCGCGAGGATAAGGTCTTGGCACTCGCTGTGTCTGAATCCGTTCCTGGCTGGAGAAGGGTGGAGTAAAGCCGTACCACGGCTGCTCCTGGTGGAAAGCGGGCACCGCAGGCTCACGCCACGCCCATCCGGGCAGCTCCTTAACAGACTAGACTGGCTAAAGTGCCTTCACCACCAAAAACCGCGTGCAACTGCCATTGCTATGTCATCGATCCTTCTGTTAGGTGGTGCGGCCAATCTCTGCTGTGTCCGCCAGTCGGGGCGACTCCACGCCCAGGGACATGCGCCCGACTATTCGTCTCTCGGCCGCTTGTCCAAAAGGCCCCGCCGGCGTGGCCATTTTATCCATCCGCCAACGATTGAATTACTGCACCAACGATAGGTTGGAGTGCTGTGCAACCGCCTATACTCGAATGCGAGGCCAAATGATAGTTCTATTATTTGCTTGCCACCCAGAGATGAGCTATCGGACAGGGATACAACAATCCAGCATGCTCAATCCAGGAGACCCCACACTTCCACAGGACATCAGCCTCTGTGATTGGCTAGTCCAATGTTCTGATGGCTGCATCCTAGGGTTAAAGGGGTGGTTGGCAACAGAAGACCCTTGGGTTTAGAGGCGCGGCTAAGATAACGGACGACAAAACACATTGAGCAAGTTACCTTGGTTATTGAGCATGTGAACCCCGATCGCATTGCAGTTTGACTATCAGTAGTTCCTGGTATTGCAGAGGCACATGCAATAGCCCTCCAAGACCTTTGCTGCACTCTGTGCGTTTCTCTTTCAAGCCAATCAAGATCGAATATCTTTCTCCAATGGCCCCCGCACATGTTATTGATCCATCGCCCCCACTGCACTTCCACCTACCGTGCGCCTTGCCTGGCGTACATCTGGTACCCGAAATAGGCTATGATAAAGTTTGAACGCCCCTTTCACCCAAATTTCGCCGACACGCCACCGATACTGCTTCAAGTGGACTTCCGTATCAAATGAAACAGAAGGTATATCGCACGTGACCCAATACCACCTAGACAGGATGACCCATCAACCCAATCTTCAGTTTTCCCCTGGCTCCATCTATCATCTCTGGTCCCCACCGACGCCGCCAATCTATTTCGCCCTGTTTTGTGGCCTCAAATGCTGCTCGACACTCTTCCGGTAGCTCTGCAAGCACGTCAGCCGGTACGTTCGCCAGACCATTCGGCCCGACGTCCAGACAATCGCCGTCAGGGCCGGGTATGCCAAGACCAGACATTGCTGGCGATTCGAAGATGGTATCTGTAACCATGAAATTGCGCTCAATAACTTGAGGGACCTTGTCGAAGATACACGCATCAGTTCCATTCGGTTTTTCCGAATCTACTGCATGCCCGTTCACCATATGGGAGTTGCCATTCGTGAGTACAGCACGCCCCGCTGTCGAGCCATTCTCTGCGTGATGCTCATAGACTTGCTCGAATCGAGCATGCGTCGGCTGCATAATTTTGGGATAGAACATGTAGTTGGTATGTGGCTCATACACGCCATCGAGATTAAGTCGTCGGTTTGCCGCTAACGTCGTATTGAATCGGCTATGTGCTCGTTAGCGGTTTACGTAAAACTCGAGGAAACCTGGATGCATTGCTTACCTGGCTTCTCGGGCGTGCTCGAACTGCCAGTTGGTGGAAGTGATAGGAATCTTTCGCTTGGTCGTCATGACTTTGCCATTCGGCAGGGGCACGCTAGGTCCTCCAGTGTGGTAGACAGCGCTGGCGCCATGCCACGCAACATACTGGTTTTTGTTGTAGGGCTCACCAGGAGGAGGTAATCGATCGTTGGGATCTGCGATTTCGCCATCGACATCGCCTCTCTCGCGCGCAGCTTGCGCGTAGTAATCATCGACGACTTTTTTACCCCCTACCACGATGCGCGCGCCAAACTCGCGAAAGACTGATCGTGCCGTGACAACACCGATAGCTCGACCTTTATATGAATGAGGGATGACCTCGCGGTCGATTAGGTTACGCTTTTCGTCATCGTCAATGATGATCTTGTAGAGCTTTGGATGTTTCGTGAAGAAGAGATAGCTGTCTCGGAAACCCGTGCATCGCGCAGGTTCAGTAGACAACATGTAGAGACGCTGCGCACGACCGGCAATTGTAAAGACTCTGACGCGATAGTCTCTCCCGTCTTGAAGATTGCCTGACTTGTCGACTTTTGATTCGCCTTCGGGGTCTTCTGGCAAGGCAACCTCGTCATCAATCACATCCATCATATTGCCTTCTTTGTCGATCGGCACCCTCGTTACATGAGATGGCCCGCCTCTGGGTCTGCCTCTAAATCCACCAGGTCCCGACGGCCGTCCTCTTCTCCGTTTGGCTGGCGTGCCGCTCTCTGATGCGCCGTCGTTGGCGGGCTCAGGTGTGGCATTCCAGTCGGGTGGACGGTTCTTGGGCGGACGGCCGAGTCGTTTTCGACGTGGGATGGATTGGACGGTGGGTGGTGTGGCTGCATCCGCCTCAGATTCTTGAGCTGCGGCGCTTGCATCGTCATCTTCTTGCGGCGTTCCGACTTGCTCATCCTCGACCCCGTCAACCATCTCTTCGTCTTCGTCGGGGGGAGCAGCTGGGATGGGAGTTGCTGGGATCGTTTCAGCAACAGTTAATACAAAATAACCATGAGTGGGTTTTACTGTGTGCTGCCGAAGCAGTCCTTGGAGGACGACCCCTTCGGCCAGGCATTGCGTGTGTCTGAGATGTGTTGTTATGAAGGGAGCAAATGGGTGCGGCATGCAGTCGCGCGCATTGGCGCGCAAGGCTCAAGGAAGGGAAGGGAAAGGTTTGGCCGCGCGGGTATTAGCGAGACCCCAGTGACGCGCTAGTCAGCAACCTAGACGCCTCACTAATGCTTGCCAGGGCAAATCGACAACGGGCTCGAATGCAACACCCACCCCATCTCCTATCGTCAAATCCGCCAGATCTCCACTCAACCGCGCCGCCTTATTCTTCACTATTTGCACAGCTGTTCTTTCTACCTGTTTGCCTTGAACATTCTCAACGCTATCTACTGAAAGTACCACCATACGAAGCTGGCTTAGTCCTTTTCCCCAATATTTGCGTACCAATTACAACAAATGTCGACAAGACTACGCCTCAGTTCGGCTTCAAGCGCGGCGCCATATCGGTAGACAATCCCGCAGACCTACGTATACGACGTTCGAGCCATGGCTCTCGCAAACAGCACACCAGCGCTTCCGCCCTCTCAACCTGCTGCCCGCCATCCGCCGACCCCACCATACAAAGTGTTGGAAGAAACTGAGAAGCAATGGCTGTTCACAGAGGAGGAGTTGCGACGAACTCCATCCATTATGGACGGCATGCCTCCGGATGAGGAACGGGCGTTACGTGGAAAGGGCATCAACTTCATCTCTCAGGTTGGCATCATGTTGAAGCTGCCGCAACTGACTCTATCTACTGCCGCTGTCTTTTTCAACCGATTCTTAATGCGCAACTCTTTGGTGGAGAAGGGGGGTAGAAAGCCGCTGCACCACTATGTAAGTCTTCTTTGTTAACTCCACTTATACGGGATCCGCCCAGTTCGCACTCCTGATCTCGTAATAAATTTGATTGATTAAAAAAAAAAAAAAGTGCAAAAGTTAAACGAGTCCCTCCTCTAGCAAGTCGCCGCCACCGCCGTCTTCCTCGCCACCAAAGTCGAAGAAAACTGCCGAAAAGTGAAAGAGCTCGTCATCGCCTGCTGTCGGGTTGCGCAAAAGAACCCCAATCTCGTTGTGGACGAGCAGTCTAAAGACTACTGGCGCTGGAAGGATACCATCCTCCTGAACGAAGACGTCCTGCTCGAGAACCTCTGCTTCGACCTCACTATCGACCCCCCGCACCGCATCTTCTACGATTATCTCAAGCAACACGGCGTCGAGCACCACCGCGAGCTGCGCAACGCAGGCTGGGCCTTCCTCAACGATGCTACACTCACCCAGCTCTGCCTCCTCTTCCCGTCTCGTACAATCGCTGCCGCAGCGCTCTACTGCGCTGCCCGCCACTGCGCCGTCGCGTTCCCAGACCAGCCTCCGTCCTCTTCGGACTACAGCAACAACGGCGGCGCTCGCCCCTGGTGGGACGCGCTCGGCGTACCCCTGCGCGACCTCCGCGCCGCCTGCCGCTACATGCTCGAGTGCTACGAGCACTCGCCGTTGCGGCCCGGCATGGAGGCCATTTACGGCAGCCTGCGGTCGCCGACGCCGACTGCTGCATCGTCGTCGTCGCCGTGGCGGCAGGGCGGCGGCGGGGGGATCGAGGATGAGGCGGAGCGCACGCGGCTGCGGCTCGAGCCTGGCGGTGGGATGGAGCGCAGCGTGAGCGCGGAGAGCGAGTCAAGTCGGAAGCGGAGACGGGAAATGGGTGCAGAAGATGGTGTCGGGATGGTTAGTAATGGGAATGGGAATGGGAATGCGGAAGTGCCGCTGTCCCAGCCGCCGGAAAAGCGGACGCGGATGGAGATGCCGGAGCGGACGAAGATGGATGAGGAGGAACTGCGGGTGAGGAATGGGGATGTGCAGAATGAGAATGGGAAGGCTGAGGAAGGGGATGGAGATAATGTGAGCGAGGAAGGTGAGCTGGATGAATGAAATGAGATGGAAGAGGTTCATGGCCTTGGGGGTTGCCGCTCACGATTCTGTGTGAGAAGGGCTCGAGGCTCTGATATGCTGGGCTAGCATGCTCAGTGAATGGTCTAATGTACTAACAATATTCAGGGCGTTTCAAGGCGATGAACGAAGATGATACCTCTCGGGGGTGCCTAGGCGTATGGAAGACGGCAGCAACACTCAATAGCAAGCGCAGAGTATTGCACAGATATGGGATAATTGGTCAGCAAATGAAAAATGCTCTTCGTACCTGACGTCTGCTTAGAAGTTCCGGGTATCTGTGATCTTTTTCAGGGAGGGCCATGAAGCTCCCGCTTAGGTCTAGGTCTTATCACCTTGAGTCTCGTACCTTCTTCTAAACATCATCAGACATTACACAGGATCAAAACTAAGGTATTCACGGGATGTTCGGGCTACGCATAATAATTTCAAATTATATATTTGCAGGTTACATTATCGATGCACAGTTGTTCTAATTCTAACGTATCGGAGTATCCACTGTGGTAGGAGAACGGAGTTTTCAGTTGGTCGTCGGTGTTAATTGCCTGGACTTGACTAGTAGAACACCGGGTTTGAAGTTATTCAACACAATCTCCATAAGCACGAATGCCAAACACAGATTACTCATGATCGAAATACAACTGGCATCCAATCGTCTTTACCACTGCCTCCATTGACATGTCACACGAATAACCTCATCCTACATACCGCTCCGTATGTCTTGTTTCCCTAAATGGTCAACCAAGTCATACTGCGACCCAGAGTTCGAGCTCTACATGAAAGTATGTGGGCGCAACCACAGTCAGGGAACGACATGGCATGCGTATCACTAGTCCGCATGTAGGACGTGACGCCGTAACCCACCAAGGCTGAGCTATGCAATCGGGCCTCAGGCACTTTTGCCCCTCTCCTAAAGGCACTGAACAATAGCAGAGGGCCACGTAGACTGGGTGCGCCTTGAAGACATGCAGACTTCCGTTCAGGCAGAGTACGCCTGCCAGCTCGATATATATTCGGCGGAAATGTTCTGGGTTGTCTAGAATATTCTGAGAACCATCAATCATGAGACCATATCAAGCCTTTGTGCAGAGGCAAAGTATCCGGAACCCCTGTTTGACAAGGCTCTGCAGGTTCCTCTCTGGTCGTGACCTCAGTCATAATACCTGCAAAATTGTATCTCTAGATTTCACGACGGGCTCGCCCAAACCCTTCAAACAAGACGTGGAAGTCCGAGACCTCCGAGCGAAGTTGAGCGATGATTTCAATAAAGAAAGAGGTGCAACCTTGCATGGCAGACTTTTCATCATCGAAGATCTCACGCGAGACGTAATTGAAGTACTTGGAGAGACACTAAATATCAATCCGACATTCTTCGCTTCTCATATCCACGAAACACAAAAACAAACGGATTTCCAGGCTCCTGATACCTCTACGCTGCCTTCTCATACTAGATCCACAGATTTTGCTAACATCCTTTACCATCGATCTCTGGCATTCAAAGCTGCTCCTCCTGCAAGAAAACTCCTACGTCAGGCTAACATTGAGCGCAAAGTCGTAATTCTTCCAGGGTCTAGTCCTCGAATTATCGGGCTTGCACAGCATTGCGTCTCAACATATCAAATCAATTACGGCCCGTGTTGGATTGGTCTTGTGCTTGTTGATCCACCCATGCGAAATACCTATTACGTAGATGACGGCAGGAAACCCCCTACGCAAGTTGAACTTCGATCACATTTCTATCTTGGTCGATATGAAGATTTTCTTGACCAACCCTTACTCAGCAAAGAGGAGACGCCTGGTCCGCCGCGAATTAGCATGCTTGAGGACCTGTTATATTACTGGACATCCTTACCGCAGCACTTCAGTGCAACGAGCCCATCACTGATGTCCTTGTCATACTATCCTGTACGCATTGTTGCTGCAGAATGGGTAAAGTACACGGCAATAATGCGAAGCATTATTAAGCAGTATGAGTACCCAAGCAATAACCCTTCCAGCTTTCTCGATGAACTGCACAAGCTCCAGTCTAACCTCCGTGAATTGCAAAAGTGGCGCCGTCGGATAATGTCAACGAAGCAAAAGATCAAGGCTACCTCTCGCCTGCTGCAGTGTTGGCAAGAGGTAGACATTCCTGGTGATAGCGAGACTATCACACCTGTACTTGAAGATTACAAGTATATTGCCGGTGACATTGACGAAATTGGTCGCAGGCTTGAGGATATGCTTCCCATTACGACGTCTCTGATCCAAATCGTTGACAGCCAAAGATCCTTGGCAGAGACAGCGAACATCAGCAGGCTGACAATTCTCGCTTTGGTGTTTGTCCCTTTGACATTTGTCTCGAGTTTGTTCAGCATGAATGCGACGAATGGTCCCGGGGGTCCGTACTTCTGGGTATACTTTGCCGTGGCCGTTCCAGTCACTGTGATAGTAATCGCAGTCGCGTCTCCACCAGTGAGGGGTGCGAAGGGGATCTGGAATGGCTTCGAAAAGTGGAGGGCGTCCCGCTGCGACACTGAACAGCAGAGGAACGCCACCAACTCGCTGAATGAAACAGAACTGGGTGCTATTGGAAACTCGCACAGTTTGCACAAGTGGTGACTAGCTAGGGAAATTCAAGACTCCATGTGTGACATGTGGGGAAAGTGAAGATGATTTTACGAGTTTCTGGGCATGAAAGCAGAAGCGCTGTCGGTGCATACGGAATTATAGCGATTGCGTTCCAAAGTCGAGACTTTCCGCTGTGCAAACATATCGCATTGTGCCTCGATGTTAGGATATCTCAGCAATCTGGCTCTGATAGTTTGTCTATGAAATCAGTGGCGCACCAAGCGCGTCATGCTTTGCATGAGCGAATGCGCAGAGATTCGCTGCCCTTCGAGGGTCTCGAGATGCATGCTGGGACAAGATGACAGGCCAACACCATGGCATTACATCAACGTGTTGAACTTGAAATGCCCCAAGACTGCGGCCTGGTGACTGGACCAAGAATTTCTCCTGCTTCACCCACGAGTGTGAATACTGGTGGGTCGACAGCTCGTTACGTGTAGGCTTGTGAACCAACAGTCGGACAGGGCACCATTACACGCTTTGATTCAGGTATCTTTGATGATAGTGACCGTCTATCGCTTTCAGTTCGGTAGTGCCAAGACGTTGTAAGGCCATGCTTCGATATCTGGCTGTCCGTCCGAGATTTGTGATCAGAATTTACAGGAGAGAAGTTTCGAAAGTTCGACATGGCTCCTATACCTGTCCGTGGTATCCTTTACGGAAGTTCTCAGAAGACCACACTGGCCTTGGAAGTGGTGAATGCTTACAGACGTAGGAGGATTCTTGAGCAGTCTGCCAGGCCTATCGTTTGATGGATTGGGGAATATCCTTCATGAACACTCTAATGCTGACGAGGCTTTGTTTGAGTCGAACTCCTTCAATCGAGCTAACATCGTTTCCTTCAAGCCACAGACTTTCAAGCCTCGCTGCTTGAGCTCTTGGTATAGCTCCTCCTTTGTCAAGATGTCGTAATGGAGGACCTTCACCGTCTGCCCGTCCTTGGACTGGATTTCAATCTCGCGAGCTGGTTTCCGCTTTTTAGATCTCCTGGAAGACTTTGACTGATTAATGATTTCCTCCTCTTTTTTACGCCAATGACTGATATTCTGGGCTGGAATCTGGAAGTGGTTTGCGGCTTCACGGAGATAAGGCTTCCTGATTCGGATTTGAGGCTCTGCATAGCCATAGGGACACGGTATTTCCTCCCGAACTCGATGGTGATGGAGGAACTGAAGTACTTTCAGTTTGTACTCTCTGGTGTAGCTGCGTTCAAGTCGCTTAATACGAGGCGGCACGGTATAAGTTTGATCTAGCAAGGTCTTAGATTGATACACACTTCTGAGAGCCAGTATTACCAGTATTACTCTGTGGAGGCATTGAGTCCATGATGGCGGACAATATTTCAAGTACGAAGGAAGGCCAAGCAGGAAATCTGATATTCCTGAATGATTTGGAATTGCGCCTGACAGGGGCACCATCAAACTTTATCGGCTACTGACCAATTTGGAACTATCGGGAACGCACTAGCTGGGACTATGCGAGACTTTACCTAAATGAGCATCACGTGGCTGCAAACCTCTGCCCCCTTCTTGCTTCCGAGTTTCATAGAAAAACCACTCAATAACGATGCCTTTAGAGGCCATTAGTAGTAATTCCAGAGCCTAGAGATATAGCTATCCAGCGAACCCCATTACTATTAAAAGTGTCTCATCTCGTGGAGTTTGTGGGTGAAGGTTGGATTTAGCCAAGCAAAAGTCTGAGCCGGCAGGGAACTCCAGCTAGTGCAGTCACGATAATCGCAGATTATTCGGTAAGGTCTGCTTCTTCTCCTTCTACTAACATTTAAACATCCTCGCGAAACGTATACCTGGAAGCGTTCTTGTGGAGACATGCTTCATTTGAAACATGATCTCGGTCTGAACCGTTCTCATTTCCTCGTGCTCTATGGCATGATATCAAATAGCCAATCGTAAAGCTGAGCTGGTCTCGAGGATCGAATCGAGCCCATAGCAGATTACTCCAACTTATTGGATACATGATGACAATCGGTTCTTACTGACGTCCGTTTCCAGATTACCAAGCAGATTGCCCCACCCATTTTTGCGCCCACGTATTAGGTTTGCTTTTGGGGCCAGATACGTACTCGCTAATTTGCGATTAAGCTTGGGTCTTCTTCCGGCAATGCTTTAGAGTCGCTGCTACGGCACTTTGCAGTTTTGCAGAGCGATGTTCATGGCTTGTTCTAAGCGAATGAGAATCAGCCCGCCACAACATGCCTGGACCGGATTCTTTGACCTGTGAGCACCAGGGATTGATACAGGAGGTATCGGGAGACACAGCTTGGGCGCTGTTCCAGAGCTTGTTCAGCAAAAGAGTAGCCCTGACATTCCCTCCAATACCCCCTGGTGAGCGGTGTGCACATGACGTCGCTGGGTGATTAAGAGGGAGAAGACATGTCAAGCCAGCGTGGATCTTGTCCAGAGTTCCGGACACGCTTACACGGTCAACTCCAACCAAATATAGCATCTCATGGACTGGTTCCTGGACCATATTCTATTCGTTTTGCATAGCAAATTACTTTCCCTAACGTATCTGCCTGGCTCACATACAGAGCCTCATCTCCGTCATGGATATGGAGAACTAAATTCTTTTCCGAAGTGCCCATAGCGCGAAAACAACCAATTGTGCTTTCCTTTTTCTTGCCTTATGTCGATCAAATTTGGACCGTCCACTCTCGAACTCTCTACACATCATTTGGATCATCAATTCGAAGATTTCAGCTTCGCCAACCAAAAAGTCTCGATGCATGATGTGGCCATGCTCTACCTTTTCAGACTTACGTCCCTGCGGAAAATAGCACCCCCTCTTAGCATGGCGCGCGCATCACACAATCTTTCGTTCTCGCCTCTGTGGGGTGCAAATGGCGAGATCATCGTGTCCACTTTTTATTGAGCCTACTCCGAACATTGCACCACATGTCTTGTGGCTCTCTGGTGCGGCTTGATCTGGACCGTTGTACGTGGAAAGCCCTTTTCAGCTCGATATGTTGATTGTAGGATACATAAATACCTTGATGGAACAACTCGATCTAATAGTGCAACAAAATACAAGAAATTCGAAGTTTTTGTCGCATTTCTCCTCCACTGAATTCAAAATGAGGACTGACATCTCGTTCTTCCTGTTGATCTTCTCCCTGAAAAGCTTTGCCGCGCCTTCATTGGGTGTGACCAACTTGGTATGCGCCGCAGTGACAGATATGATCAGTCTGGCAAAGGCCGATTCAAAAGCAACACCTTTCTGCAGCAGCTACCTCCAAATTGGGACGAAGACAAGGTGCGTTGGATCTGCACACTGACAAGTGTCACACGGTCACTAAGACTCGGTTAAGCACAATAACTGCGACCTCCATACCTCCTGTGCACTCCACCACACTTCAAACTGCTGTCACCTTGCCAACTTCGACTACTATCAGCACAGTTATAGCATCGCTGGTAAGTAGGGGCTCTTCTGATCTGAGTTATGGTCGCTAATCGATACTCAAAGACAAGCTCGTATACCATAACGTCAACTACTACAACGGTAAGACGACCGAGCTCGTTTTAGTTCCAGGCTAAGTAAATAGACTACTATCAACACAGTGACAGTCACCTCAACCTCAACACTAAACTGCTATGCCTCCCCCTCCGCAACCACCGATCTGAAGCCACGAGCAGCATCATCAGCTACTGTCTTACCTACTCCGTCATGTCTCAAGAGTGAGCCGGCATCGATTGTCTCTGAGGTCTGTTCATGTCTTGCCATACCATCTCCAACATCGACAGTGGTATCCACTTCGACGTTGTCAACGCAAACCAAGATGATTACTGCATATAATACTGTGACTCCTGTTGTGACTGGGTGTGTCTGACCTATACGCTGTTCCTCACATTGATTGCTAATCGCTCCTCAAAAGCACGATCACGGTCATGAGCACTATTTCACAAGAAGTTGATGTCGCCAGCACAGTCACCGCAACCTCCACCTCAACAACTACCGTTGTTGCAGCTACAGTTGGGGCTGGCTTATCCTATTACCAATATGTCTTGACAGACAACGATCCCAGTACATACCAAAATACCAATTACCAGAGATCTGGCCTTATCCAAAATATCAATTCCGTCAGCACGAATTGGCCATCCGATTCACCGTGCACTCTCCCCGGTTACCCTGCATTCGACTGCAGTCAGCTTACCATTATATTCCAGGGTTACTTCTTCGCCGATGCAGGTGCGGGGGTCTACACGTTCACTGCTGAAGCCAATAACGATGATTTTTTCTGGCTGTGGTCTGGTTCGAATGCTTTATCTAACAATTGGCAAGAAGGAAATGTGGACATGGCTCAGAAGTGGCCCGGACCGGCCGCTAGCTCGAGCTACACGTTGACCCCCGGCCAATTCTTGCCAATAACTATGATGTACATAAATGGTGGCGGCCCTGGCGAGATACTCGTCGATGTCACGCTTCCTGATGGGACAGTCTTGACCGATACTACAGGTTTATTCGTACCTGCAGTCGGATGCGACGGATCAGACCCTTTCTCGCCGTAAGAACTCACAATTCCCACTACTCGGCATTGCTAAGAGGCGTCTTGGCGTTGTTGATATTTGAGAAGACCATGTCAATAAGCTCGTGGAGACATTATGTCAATGTGTTAAAACATTTAGGATAGAACTCTATACTCAGCTAAATGAGGTTGCTCAGCATTGACTCTAATTCTCTTACATTGCCTGTCATAACGTCACTTGTACGGAAAGCGCTTCGAAAACATAACTTCTCTAGGGTGCTCAAGGGTGGCCGACCTCCATGTTGACAACGAACTTCAACGGACGCGATTTGTTTATCAACCAAATATAACACTTTTTCATCTATTGAAGACTGTGAGAGCAGATCCACATAAACCAAATTACTTACAGTTGTCTGCGAAGACGTCAAAAGTTCTATCATGACCGACGATGCTCGTTCTCCAGCCCCTCCGAATCCTCCTCCAAATCTTCAGCATCCTTCTCCTCTCCTGGACCTCGCCACCCAGTTCCCGCCTGCACCACAGTCGACACCAGTGCCAGCGCACTGCCCGCCAAAAACAACGTCTGCAACGCCGTCTGAAACCCCCTTATAGCGGTCTGCCTCTCCGTTCCCTCCAACCGGGCTGCCAGCGCAGGGCTCCCCAGCAGCCGCCGTATCAGATCCTCCCTGCCCTCCAGCCCGGCGTCTGCAAAACCCGCCACCAGTGAGCGCTGCAGCGTGCGCGCAAAAATGCCGCCGCCGATGGCGCTGCCGAAGCTGCCCGCAGCTCCGCGGAACGTGGCGAGCAGCGGCGTGACGATGGTATGGGTATCGCGCGGAGTCAGGTGTATCAGGTGGGCGAGCGTGTAGTTGAGGATCGCGCCCGTGATAGCACCGTTCACGAACGCTGCTGCCATGAACACCGGCGCCGAGCTCTCTGCAGTGGCGAGCATCGCGACCAAGGCCAATGACGCAGAAAAGCAGACGAAGGTGGTGAGACAGGCTACGTAGAAGGATCCTCGGCGACGGATGTGGATCCAGCCCGCGATCAAGCCCCCAAGGCCAAATCCCGTGTTGGTCGGGAGTAGGATGAGCCCGGCACGGTCTTGGGCCCATCCGCGGACGGCGATGGTGTAGACAGGGCTGTAGAAGAGGACGAGCCAGCGGGCCATCATGAGGCCTAAGGTGGCAAGGCAGGAGCACAGGGTAGCTCGGGAGCGGAGGATCGAGATGGGGATGACGGGTGCGGTAGCGACGCGGGCTTCAATGAAGACGAAGAGGGCGCAGGTGGCGAGGGAGAGGAGGAGGGGAAGGGGCAGGATTTGTTGGGCGGAGAGGCCGTAGAGAAAGAGGACGATGGTGGTGACCCAGGTGAGGGCACCCAGGAAATCGATTTGGGCGAATTGATTGCGAGTGAATCGTTTGTGACCGCCTTCGGGAGCACAGACTTCGGGTGGTGAGGAGAATAATATGACGATGCCAATTGCGGATGCTATGGGTGCCTGGAGCCAAAAGACGGGTCGCTGAGAGGTTGGTCAGGATGAGAGGACGTAGTGAGAAGTAAAGTGGAGCCAGCAATTTACCCAGCCAAAAGGCCTGACCATCGCTCCTGCGATGACGGCACCAAGTGATACTCCAAGCGTTAATGCAGAATTCATGAGCCCAATAAGTAAGCCCCGTCTTTTGAAGCTGCTCAATTGCACCACCAGAATCATCGACACAGAAAATATACCAGCTGACCCCGTCCCTGATATTGCCCTACCCAGGATAAAGACAGGGAGGTTCGATGCTATGGCAGTCACGATAACGCCAATACAGAAAATGAGGATCGAAAATAGTATATATGTCCGGGGAGAGATGATTTTGCAGATTCGTCCACCAAGAGGCGCAAGGCTTGACATGGCAATCTGGACTCAGACGTTAGCGAAGCAATTATTCTTGAAGGCATGAGTAATCACAAACAAGATATGTGGAGGTGAACCAGCTGACTTCTTGAAAAGCATCAAGCTCTTCGGCAATGAAGCCTTGGGTAGTGGTCAGAAGAGAAGTATTTGTAGCTACATAACCAAGTCAGCGAATACTTTGCAGTAGCGAACCATTTCCATACCTTGGAGAAACGTCAAAACGCCCAGACATATGAATATCAACGACTTGCGAAGCCTGGACAGTCCTTCAGCCGGCGTCCCATCTCGTCCTCCGCAATCGACATCTCCGGATATCGTAGAGACGGGAACGGGGCCATCTACCGGGTCAGGCTGGACGCGCAACAGCGACGTGTGCTCCGTCGCAGCGCGATGGCTCTCCGCCATCTAAGATATTCAAGAGCTTGACTGGAACGCACGCGATGATCTGCCATTGTTTTCGGTGGTTAAACGTAGCGTGGATTACATCGTCCGTCCCGATTGGTAATCTGACGCAAGGGACAAGGGACCGGCGGGGACGGAGATGGGCAAAGGATGCCATTTGTCAAGAACATGGGGAAGTTGGCCATTGATTTGGCGGGCGGCTGTTCTGCCATCTGCCAGTATAGGCGCGCGCTTGCGTGGGGAAGACTGTTGCATTTCAAGGTGATATGGGCCTGGTGCTCTATCACTTGACATCGCGGTTTCAGCACCTTTTATGATTTCGACATCACCATTGAATGACCTCGTGATGGCTTGACTAAACCACTGTCATGTCCCGACGAAATGTATACTTAAACGTGCACGTGGTAGGGATCAAGCAAGTGTTGTGAATTGGTCAAGTGCCCTACCAAAGTCGGATGAGCTCAGAAACGTCTTCATACAATTGAGAGTTCAATGATGAACAGGACTCAAAACGAAGCGGCAACGAAGAGACTATCTCTAGTCAAACTAGGTTTTTTATAATTGATGATGTATGAAGTGATGAACAACGAGCTCTGGTACAAGGTAGCAAGGACTTGACTCTGTAGCGCGCAGTCCTCGGACCTTACTACAAGTGGCAGGTCAACAAGACCATGTCGCGTCCAGAGCCGCTCTTGATACACGTGTAGAGCTGTTTGACCAGGTTTCTAGTGCTGGTGGGCGACCGCCCTCGGGCGCCAAAAACGAGCAACGCTAAGCTCTGGGTGCTTAACGTCGTCGTGCTGCATGCAGGCTCCTTCATTGGATCCCCATTCCCAAATCCCATGTAACTTACTTGCATCGAGATCAAAAGGTAGGCTCCCAGCAAAGCCATGCACGTATGCAAGACCGCGGTGATGAGGTCACAGAGCGGCATACAAGCTTGCCGTCAGGCACCGCGTTACGCGTGCCGAAGCTTTTGGTAAATATACGGCCAATGCTACGCCGAAAATATGTGGGTGATCTCTTCCTATCTGTTCTGCGAGTGTGGAATCACTGGACTTCATCTTCTTGTCATGTTGTTCGTTAAGTCGCGTCTCGGCGCTGTTGCGCTGAGTACTCAAATCCTTCTCACTGACGCCTCCACGAACTCGACACCGGAGGCATTGAACCCACAGCTTACGAACTCCGTTCCTCAAGCTCCCGGCGGCCCAATTCTGTAAGGTCTTATATATCTGTACATAGAGCCGCGCGAATGCTGATGCTGTTGCAAAGCTACTACAATGGCTCTGGACCCGTGCCATCGTATAATGAGACCTCCCCCAGTCCTGTCCCAATCACCCCATTGAAAAGGTCAGCCAGAAGTCGTTGCAAGACCGGCGCGAAGCAAAGCTCATAAGTCTTGTAGCACTTCTGCCATCGAGGACAATCTGTTCAACGAGCTCGTTGGAATTGTCAACGGAACGAGCATTTCCAGTGGGTGTGACAAGTGCATCGCTGCAACGGAGATCATGCATATTGCTGCCATCACCCAACCCGTATCGACAGTGGTGGATCTCCTCATTAGAGCGTATGTCTGATAGCTCTTTGGGATGGCTGTCCTTGGCTCAAGTTCCTCACAGGTGTAATGCTTTCCCAGCCTTCGAGGAGACCATCTTTGCATCGACATGTTACGAGGAGTTTAGTGGCATTGGTAAGTTGTCTAAAATGGTTCAAATTAGTGGTCAAGTGCTAATTACCGATAGGAAATATTGGTCCGTATTACGCTCAACTGTTTTCGAAGATGAGTGCTGCGACGGGTGATCTGCAAGCTTTCTGTGCATACTATGATGCTTGCGAGCTTCCGGACACCATCGCCATTGACGAGGACCAGTACTTTAGCCCCAAGCCGGAGAGTGCCAATGTTGTCCCTGAATCCTCGGGCGAGAACATCAATGTGTTACATCTCAGTGACTGGCATCTTGACCCTCGTTACGACATTGGCTCAGAGGCAAATTGCAGCCAATATCTTTGTTGCAGACCGTATGCAACTAACACAGATCTACATACAGACGCCGAGGATCCCTCTGTCCCTGCCTCCCGCTTTGGCTATTTGTATTGTGATTCTCCTCCAGATCTTGCATTGTCCTCTTTCACTTCAATGCCACAATTCTTCAACACCAGCAATGTCTCCTTTAGTATCTTTACCGGAGACATTGTTTCCCACGACAATGGCGATCAGTTATCACGCGCATATATTGAGTACGAAGAGAAGGTTACATACGAAACATTCAAGGCACAAATGCGCAATACCCCGATATTCCCTACTCTTGGTAACCATGATTCACTTCCGGAGGCATACAGTACTCAGAATGCGCTGGATCCCACCTCAAATTCATCATCTAATGCTTTGTCCTGGAATTACAATCTCCTATCGTCCATGTGGCAGTCTGATGGCTGGATCACGGCATCAGAAGCCAGCTATGCCAAGACCCACTACGGTGCCTATGCTCATACCACAGCTCAGGGTCTCCGAATCATCTCTATCAACACCGACTTCTGGTACGTGGATAACATCTTTAATTATTGGAACTTTACAAACCCAGACACGTCCGGCGTTCTCAAATTCCTCGCCGATGAGCTTTCCGCTTGCGAAGCTGCTGGCCAGCGCGCCTGGATCATCGGCCATGTCCTCTCTGGCTACGATGGCACGAATGCACTGCCGAACCCTTCCGCACTCTTCTACTCTATTGTGCGCCGCTTCTCGCCTGCCACCATCGCAGGCGTCTTTTTCGGCCACACGCACGAAGACCAGCTCCAGATCTTCTACGACTACCTTCCCAATTCTACCATATCCAGCGACAAGAACGGCACGACTCTGCGCAACACCACGCTTGTCGACTACAGCAAGCCTCTTACAATGGGTTTCATCGGTCCTTCTATCACTCCCCTTACAGGAAACAACGCCGGCTACCAGTTCTACCAGGTCGACGCGCGCACTTTCTCCGTGACGGGCATCCAAACCTATTTCGCCAATGTTTCAGAATCTTTAAACTGGCATGCGCCTGTCTGGCAGTTTGAGTATGACGCGCGCCAGACATACAACGTCAATGGTACCTGGCCCGCAAGCGCGCCGTTGAACGCGACATTCTGGGATCGCGTGACATATAGCATGCTGCAGAACACGAGCTTGGTAGAGACGTATAATTTGCTGGAGACGAAGAGCAGCGTGGTGACGGAGGCTTGCGATACAGTGGCGTGTGCACAGCAGAAGGTGTGCTATATTCGCAGCGGAAGTGCAGCTTTGGGGCTGGCGTGTCCGCAGGACAGTGGGCCTTTTTGAGAGAAGTCAATGAGCCGTACTCGAATATCGGTTGCAGACTTCATGTATGTAAATATCGGCCGATCGTCGTCTGTCTTAATGCACTACTCCGTATTGTTGAGGGTAGATTGACCGCGCTCACGTTTTTCATGCCTCGGCATTCTCCAATCAGAGAATAGGAGTGGACTGGAGAATGCACAGACGACTCGTCAAACAGCCTGGAAGAAGACAAGCTCTGCAGATATTCCGACGCATACGATTCATCAACCCCGTGGTCATGTCAGCAAGACAGAAATCGCAGCGGATCCGGTTAGAATAAAAACCGGAATGCCAGCACCAGACAGGCAGGACGCTCTGAAATTCCTGCTTACTGCCTCCTGATCATCTAGATTCTAAGGACCTCGGCACCCGAGCAACCTACTGGAACCAAGCGAAAGGAAGCAATCCAAAGTATCCTCTATTAAGGCATTTTATGGCGCTTTGCCTGCAGAACCTATCTTGTCAATAACCTCCTCTACCGATTTTTGCATTGCCAACGTTGCCTCTTCAATCACGCTTGTGAATGGCGCTTTCCCAGCCTTTTCCTGCCAGACCCTCTGACATGGCACATTCAATGGCTTATTGATATTTATCTTGGAGATTCCGTGCCCAATGCATCTCTGGAATATCTCGGGCGAGAAGGGATCCGCTCCGTGGAGCACGATCCTCACCTTATCTCCTACCTTCCTACAAATGGCGTCCAGTCGATCATACTCAAGCTGTATCCCCCGCGGTCCGTAATTCCCATGCACATTCCCGAATGCCGGTGCCAACCAATCAATTCCCGTCTCGACAAACTCCATCGCCTCCTCCGGTGTCGTTAACAACCCCTCCAAATCCGCCGTATCCCCCACTCCATCCTCGCCACCTTCGATCCGCCCCGGCTCAGCCTCCGTCGCGATCCCCCGCTCGTGGCAGTATGCCGTCAGCTCGTGTGTGAGGCGCAGGTTCTCCTCCTTTTCGTAGTGGCTCATGTCGACCATAATGCTGTCAAAGCCTCCCAAGTCCGCCGCGCGCCGCACGATTTCCGGACTCTGCGCGTGATCCAAGTGCAGTGTCGCAGGGACTTTGGCGTTGCGGCACGCTTCTGCGGCGAGGTGCACGAGCAGGCCGTCCGCGTATTGAATCGCCCAGGGGAAGAGCAAGATGATGATTGGGGAACGTTTCGCTTCGGCGGCGCGTATGGAGGCGAGGATGCCTTCTACGTTGTAGGCGCACATACCCGGGACGCCGTAGTGGCCAGAGGCGGCGGCATTGAGGAGGGGAATGGCTCGGTTGGAGCTCATTTGGGACGCCATCGTGAGTCAATTAGTTGAAGATTAAAGAAGAGGAGGTTGAAAAGGGGGTTGTGAGACAGATGTCTAAAAGGATGCTGGATCCGAAAGAAGCACGCCAAAACGGTAAATGGTATACGGAGTTACAGACTTCTTTCCTGGCTTATGATGGTGTACTAAATGCAACTGCAGATTCTTTACACAATGTTCTATCTGTGACGTTTCTATTCGGTAGGTTTTACCCCGCGGGCAACCCCACCTGGGCGTGTCATAACAAAATACATCCATTGTTCCATACATCGCAATTGGCTACCAGGTGCATTCATTAGCGAATTGGGAACAGATTTTGAAAAAAGGGCAGGTAGGCCGAAAAGATATGTATTGCCGATGGCTTCTACGCAGAGTTTTGTCCGCCCCCTAGTTGGACTTTGGGGTACCTCAAACGTGACGATGTCAAACTTTTCAGACATCAATCCCATTTTCCTATGAAGTAAAGATTTCAGTTACCTCTAGCGAACATTGAAAGGCTTTTTAAGTCCAACTTCTTTCCTTATCTTGTCATCCATTGCCCTCCTATACCATGTCGTCAACCAAGCCCACCATAGGCTTCTGTGGCCTGGGATCCATGGGATTCGGAATGGCCACGAACTTGGTCAAGAATGGCTACCAAGTCAAAGGCTATGACGTCTTCCCAAAGGCAGTCGAACGATTTCAAGAAGCTGGAGGTATTCCTGCATCAACTCTCGCCGACTCGGCAGAGGGCAACATGTTCTACATCTGCATGGTAGCATCTGCACCACAAGCTCAGATAGCGTTATTTGATGATCCCAAAGCCATCATTCCTGGTGAGTGCTATGTCTTTCTGCCTCAAAACCTCTATCAATCTAGACCACAACTTACCTACTTTCAGCCCTTCCCAAAGCAGCTACCTTCCTCCTCTGCTCTACCGTTCCCTCCGCCTACGCCCAATCCGTCGCCAAACAGCTCGACACCATTGGCCGCTCCGATATCCACCTCATCGACGCCCCCGTCTCCGGCGGCGCTATCCGAGCCCGCGACGGCACCCTCTCCATCATGGCCGGCGCCTCCCCCACCGCGCTCGAGCACGGCCAGTGGCTGCTCGCCGCCATGTCAGACCCTGCGAAGCTCTTCATTGTAGACGGGGGCATCGGGCAGGGCTCGAACATGAAGATGGTGCACCAGGTGCTGGCGGGGATCCACATCCTCGCAACATCAGAGGCGATGGGCCTGGCCGCGCGGTGGGGGCTGGATGCGCGCGCGGTGCGCGAGGCGGTGCTGGCGAGCGAGGCGTGGAACTGGATGTTTGAGAACCGGACGCCGCGCGTGCTGACGGAGGACTATTTCCCCGGCGCGAGCGCGCTGACCATCATTTTGAAGGATGTGGGGATTATCACGGCGATGGCGCGCTTGTCCGGGTTCCCGACACCGATGAGTGGGATTGCGGAGCAGGTGTACACGGCGGGGCTGGCGAGAGGTTGGGGACCGAATGATGATGCGGGGATGGTGAGAACGTACTATCCGGATCCGGTAACGAAAGTGGAAAGAATCCAGGGAGAAGAAGAGATCAAGAAGCGAACAAGGCTGATCGTCAGAACGTTGGTCGGAATACATGTTTGTGCAGCGGCAGAGTCGATTGCATTTGCAAAGCATGTGGGCATACCGCTAGAACAATTTTACACATTAGCGGTTGACGCAGCCGGAGGTAGTCTGATGTTCAGGGAGTGCGGTAAGGATATGATAAGAGGCTTAACAGGAGACGCGAAGGCATGGAAGACGACGGCGAGAAGCAACTTGGGCACCCTAATCAAGGATTTATCGGAAGGTGTTAATGAGGCCTTTGAAGCAAAATGCCCGACCTTTTTAGCCAGCGGAGCTCTGAACCTCCTCACTCTTGCTCAAAGACAAGGTGAAGCAGGTGATTCGGATGCTAGTGTCATCAAGATCTGGAACGTATAATTACTTGATAAAATACCTTAGATGAAATATTTGTATAATAGCGCACAAAGAAAGGCCCTATTTCCTATTAAGCAATTGCAATCGAGGCTTGGCCATGGGGATAATGCAGGGAAGAACGCGGTAAAGCATGGCGCACTCTGTGTTTGGAAGCCGTTTTGGGAATATCTTATGGAGCTCGCCCAAGGCTCTGCACTTGACAGTGGTGAACTCAGCGTGAACCAAATTCCGACACAATTGATGGAAACAGATTCCGTAGTGCCGTCAGGGGATGACAAAGGGGCTGTGTGACACGTGTGGAACTCATTTGGACGCCGCGCGAAGTGAGCAGCTGGTTGATGGAGCAGCAGAGAGGGTTATAAGCTATCCTAAACGGATTTGGAGTCGTCTTCTTTTCATGTTTTGTGAGGCCACCCAAACTTTCGCCATTCAATGCAGGTTGTGCACCGTGTTCTCTATGTCAGGCCGAAAGTTTTGAAGACGTCTTTGGAACACCTCGTGACTTGCAACCCAGTAGAATGAATTTGCACTAATTTTGATAAAGCTCCTTGGATGGTACTAGGGTTTTGGCTGATGTTCCAATCACGCCATGCATCTCTCGAATTCGTACGAATGACAACCGAAGCCTGACCCGCGACATGAATATCAAGGAGAGTCCCCGAACTTGTTGGTCTGAAAGCGATAGAGATTGTCAGGAGCAATCAACGCATACTCATGGTATGTGAATGAAATACTCAACACTGCAAGATTGTTTCGTCCTTTCCTGTCTGCCCTGATTGGCCGTGTGAATGGTCCGACTCGTTGATGGACGCTGTCTCCTTTGCCTTAATGTAGTTTGTCTGATCCCTTTCTATACCATGGCGTCAGCCTCCCACAAGAACATATTGTTGCTTCTTGCCGATGATCTTGGAAAGTACGTCGGATGCTACGGCTGCTCCTCAGTCAAAACCCCCAATCTCGACCGCTTGGCTTCTCAGGGTGTGCGCTTCACGTCTGCATTTGCAAGTACGGCTTCGTGTTCAGGCAGCAGGAGCACAATCTACACGGGGTTGCATACGCACGAGAACGGGCAGTATGGTCTTCGAATGCATGCGACACATTTTCAGACATTCGAGCATGTCGATTCGTTGCCTAAATTGCTGCGAGAGCGAGACTATCTGACAGGTATTGTGGGCAAAATCCACGTTGGACCAATAAGCGTGTACAATTGGGAGGTCGTCAATGAGAGCGGCACCAGGGATGTGGCATGGGTTGCGGATCAATGCGAAGCGTTCTTTGAGCAGGCGCGCAGCGACAGCAAGCCATGGTATTTGACAGTAGGTTTTATCGATCCTCATCGCGACATAACGACACGTGGCGGGTTCGGAAATCAGACCAGCTACAATGAACGGGTTCCTGTGCTTGATGTTAAACCGGAAGATGTTGAGATTCCGAGCTGGCTGAGTGATCTTCCAGAGACAAGAAAGGAGTTTGTCGAGTATTACCAATCCATTCATCGCATGGACGCGGGTGTGGGCATGATTCTGGACGCATTGGAGCATCAAGGCTTTGCGGACAAAACATTGGTGGTTTTCACGAGCGATAACGGTCCACCATTCGTTAACTCGAAAACGACACTTTACGAGGCTGGCCTGAACCTCCCCCTGATTGTAAGAGCACCTGGCTTCGAGCCGGGGCTGGAAAATCCGAACATGATCTCGTTCATCGACATCTTTCCTACCTTCCTTGAGTGGGCCAGCATTGATCCGGCAGCAAGGGCTGAGAACAGCTCAAGTCCGACGAGATTGGGACGTTCGTTCCTACCTATACTTAGCCAAACGGCTCTCCTTGATGCGAGCAAATGGCAGCACCATATCTTCGGCTCGCACACGTTTCATGAGCTACAGAATTACTGGCCTACGCGTGTTTTGCGCGCACGAAAATACAAATATCATCGAAATCTCGCCTGGCGCCTAGACTTTCCATTCGCAGCAGATCTTTATGCATCCCTAACTTTTGAAGGTATCCGCAACACAGATGGGCCTGTCATGATCGGCGGACGCCAGCTTAGAGATTACATCTTCCGGCCAGCGGAGGAACTATATGACCTCGAGGAGGATCCGCAAGAGCTACACAACCTAGTTCTGGACCCCGCCCGCACAGATCTCTTGCTTGAGCTTAGAAAGAGGCTTGAGAATTGGCAGCAGCAGACGAAGGATCTGTGGTGGAATCGCGATGGTGTCTCCCTTACAATGTTGGCGAGGTATGCCAAAGATGGTCTTGCGGTCCCTGATCGGCTGGACTTTGACGTTGATAATCCGGGTACGAAGGGCATCAAGCTGGTGCAGCTGAATCCGGATGATTATTCCAGGGTGAAGACATGAGCAAATCTCTCTGCGACGCGGAAACAAAACGGAAAGAACAATATGCAGGGCAGCAATAATTTGGCCGAGCGTTTTGCAATATTTGCCCGCCGTGCTTAGGGACAGGCGTCACACTTAAGTAAGCCTAAACAATCACAGATTGCATGTGGTCGCTCGTATAGGCAGAATAACAAATCTGTTTGATGCTAAGTTTACGGAGCTCAGGTATTGTTAAACGGGTTGACATTGTTGATTATATCCGTTTACATTTGTGCAGGAACGGGTGCCTGTACCATTCGCAGGCTGAATGTTGATGTCTGCAAAGGTAAAGTCTGTACATGTCGACTTAGGCGAACATGCAAGCGAAATGACTGTTGTTCCTACGGCCGCATTGGTATTTCCTGTAAAATTCCTCCAGGTGATGTTCTGGAACGTGAAGCCAGTTGCTGGAAAGTCTATGCAAGGAGGCACGTTGTAACCTCCCCAGTGGGTGCACTGTTGTACAAGAACAGGCGCGGCGGTGATGTTTTGAACGTTGAAGTTTTCGAAAAGGACGTTCTCCACACGACCAGTGCCATTGCCACCGCCTTGTGGTGGGTAGTAGACGCTGAGCCCATTGTAAGTTTTGATATATGCGCCGTTGCGGCTGTTGACGAGCGCGATGTCTCGCGCAGTGACGTTCTCGACCAAGTCAAACTGGCCCTGGTACTGGCCTAGGCTACCGACTGCGATACCAGCAGTGTTGACACAAGTGAGATTCTGTACGTATATGTTGGTCGAGCCAGGTTTGAAGCTGACGCAGTCATCGCCGCTATTGACGTAGCTATTTGTGATACGAACATTATCACTGTACAGTGTGTCAAAGCCATCCGTGTTACCCAGGTTTCCTGGGTTCGCTTGAAAATCATCGGACGTGCTCGATAAGTAAATATTATCAGCCGTGATGTTGTGAGATTCGATGATAACAAAGTTCCATTTCCCGGACTGCTTGATCTCGAGGTTTTGAGCCACAGAATGGTTTGCGTTGCGCAGCGAAAAGGGGATCGGCCTTCCGAAAAGGCCTCCTACTCCAAGAGCAAGGTCGTACCACACCTGACCCTGTCCATCAATGACGCCCTGATTGTGTCCATCTATCGTTATATATTCTCCAGAGAACTCCATGGCGATTGAAATGTTTTGAAAGTGGTAATAAGATCCATGCTGTATCCAGTAGCGAACATCAGTCGAGAAAAGGATGGTCCCTAGAAGATCGACCTGCACATTGCTCAGATTGTGCAATTGCAAGACTGTCTGTACGTTGTACGTCGTATTCGCTGCAAAGGTAACTTGACCACCTTGGCCGCAATTTTGGAATGCCTGAATGATTGCGGGCGAATCGTCACTGCCATTACCAGCGGCAGGTATAACGCACACAGAGCTTGCAATAGTTATGGTAAAAAGATAGCAGCACACGAAGGACAAAGTAAACTGAACGAAATTTGACGACCTCATCTCAAGATTTCCAGACGCTTACCATGCGCCACTGCTGCGGCAGCCTTGGGAGTCCAACGGCCTAAAAAGCCTGGTGTTCTAGAGTCGATGGAGCACCGTGAGGAGGCTTTGGCCATGTTGCATCATATGGCGACATTGGAGTACTGGAGATTAGCACGTCAATTCTACTCACGAATGCTCGGCTTTCGTGATAATATAAAGCGATGTGGGGACGGTGGAAGGTTGAAATGACGGCCAGCTACCGGTGATTTTCCGAAGCCTGAACCCCACTGCCAACCATTGGCGCAAGCTCTGCCATGAGCTTACTAAGCCGCTTCTCTCTCCTCATCGTATTCTCCTTTTCTATCACTGTCGTCGGGCAAACCAATGCTAAGCCTTCAGGATTTGGCAGCCGTCCAGCTCCATGGCAGCAACATAATGTGCCCGCGGAATTCAGCAATCCTTCTGGACTGCCACGTCCTACGTTCAGGTACTGGGTGCCTGACGCGGACGTGGAGGACGATGTCCTGTATGCGGATTTGAGAGAAATCAAGGCAGCAGGTTGGGATGGCGTTGAAGTCATATGTTTGGAAAACTATGGCATTGAATCAGCAGTCGTTGATCCGGCCGTTTACGGCTACGGTGGTTCATTGTGGCGGCAAAGATTCAATACAATGCTACGCGCTGCCCAAGATCTTAACATGACTGTAGATTTTGCCCTAGGGCCCACTCAAGGGGCTTCGATACCGATTCTGGACCCCAATTCCCGGGGCATGAATACTGAGCTAGTCTACGGTCAGGTTAATCTTACAGCTGGTCAATCGTTTACTGGTCCACCACCTCAGCCAACGCGAGTCAATCCGGGTTATGCCAATGCACCAGAGTTCTACCCACCTCCAGAGAATTATACCAATTCTCTCGTCGCTGCAGTACTTATAAGAAAAAGTAATTGTAAGTAACAAGGAGACCAAGCATTAATTTTCATCCTAAGCAAGTCAGACATATCCTATGACCCACGTGTTGTGCAACTCGATTACTCCAGTGTGGAAGTCTTGAACTCGCGTTTAGCAAATGATACACTTGCCTTTGTAACACCAGAGGATGGCGAATACGTGCTCCTCGCATTTTGGCAGCGTCGGACTGGCTATCTGGCGGCCCAAGGTGCTTTCGACAATGCCACTAGCCCATCAAATCCCGCATCCTGGTTTGCCTATGTTGTGGATCACTTCAGTCAAGAAGGTACTGATCTCTGGACCAACTTCACAGAGCAATATGTTATGAATGGCGAGAATGCCGATCTCTTGCAGCAATTGGGACTCTACGCTTGGGAGGACTCGGCCGAGTTTCGAGCGGAGCTGTTCTGGACGGATGATTTCATTTCTTATTTCACAAAATCCCGTGGGTACAATCCCATCCCAGCGCTTGCTTGCCAGTTTGGAACTACGGGGCTACCGCCAAGCACGCTACCCAATGGGTACTTCTATTTTTCGTTCGTCGATGGCAGTGGCATTGACATCAGTTGGAAGTTGCGGAATGACTATCGGCAGGCCCTCCAGGAGACATACGAGCAATATCATCTTGAAGGGTTGTCGACATGGTCAGCCACCTGGAACCTTCAAGGCAGTCTCCAGCCATATGCAACCGCACCTAATCTGGCTCCTCCATGGGATATGAACTCGGCAGCCGCCCATATCGATGCCCCTGAGACGGAATCAAACTATTTCGACGATGTCTTGGATGCATTCCGTGCCATGGGTGGAGGGGTGATGATGGGCCAAAAACAGATATTCTCTTCCGAGCTTGGAGCACACCGTTACTACGCGTATGCAGTAACCTGGCCTACAATTCTGAATGATTGTCGCATCAACTATGTTGGTGGTGTCAACCGTATTGTCACCCATGGATACCCATATTCTGGGTTACGACCTACGGTTGAGTGGCCTGGGTTGACGACCTTTGAGTGGACTTACTCAGAAATGTGGGGACCTCGACAGCCTAGCTGGTCGTACGTACGGGAGTTTGGCGATTGGATCGGTCGCACGCAACTTATACTTCAATCAGGCAATCCTCGGATTGACATAGGCATCTATCGGCACAAATACATTTCCGTAGACGTCAAACACTTTGGCATGGGCGAAGTCATTTTTGGTGATCCATCTCTAGCCAATTCTGGGTATTCTTACGTCTCCGTAAGCCCTTCTTTGCTTACCAGAGACAATGTTGTGGTCGAAGATGGTCTGCTTGCTCCCGATGGTCCAGGGCTTTCAGCTTTTATTGTCAACAATTCCACCAACATCACGTCTGAGGCTCTTGCAAAGTTCCTCGATTATGCGGACAAGGGGTTTCCAATCATATTTATTGGAGGCGTGCCCCGTCAGTCTCCTTATTTTTGCGCAGCTTGTGACGAGTATATTGAGGACAACATCGCAAAGCTCTTGGCCTATCCTTCCGTCAGCAACATTTCTACCGAAGCAGATGTAGTGAGCGCTCTGCAGCGTATGAATGTTACACCTGCAGTCGAGAATCTTGATCCGTGTCCGATTCTTTACGTGCATCGTCTTGACGACGTGCATGGTGTCAATTATTTCTGGGCTTACAATTCTGACCTCTCCAATGACCATGCAACAGAAGCAGTATTCAAGGCCTCTGGTATCCCCTTTCATCTCAATGCTTGGACTGGTGCCATCACGCCCATTATCAATTACACAGTAGATGCCGACAGATATAGATTGTGGATCGATTTGCGTTCAAATGCAAGCACACTGCTTGCTTTTGCGCCGAATGATTTCTTTATCAATGTCACGGTCCCCTCCAGTCATATTGTGTCAAGCGATTTTGGGGATATCGAATATGATGCAGCGGCTGACAGCATTTTACTCAAGAGTACTTTGGACGGCGCTCACCGGGCAACATTGACGAATGGAAAGACCTTTCGCTCAAACTCCATAGCACCATTACCGCCGGTGTCTACTTTGACTCCTTGGAAACTTGTTGTCCAAGACTGGCTACCCAATCCGGAGCCCTACGTCAACTACACATCTGTCTTTAAATACCGCAACTATACCCTGTCTGAATTGATTCCATGGTATAACATCAGCGGGCTGAAGTTCTCTTCCGGCATTGGGACATACACGACGTCCTTCCAATGGCTGTCCAATAGCACAGCCGCAGGTGCTTATCTGGACTTGGGCAAAGTTCTTCATACCGCACGCCTCTGGGTGAACGGGCAATGGACTGGGCCGATCGAACTCGAAAATCCAGTCGTGGATATTGGGCCATATCTCGTACATGGCGCAAATGCGGTTAAGATTGAGGTGTCGACGACGCTCAGGAACAGGCTTCTGCAATTTAACAATACTCAAAGCTGGGAACAGGCGAAGTATGCAGCAACTTACACGCCGCAACCATACGGCCTTGTCCAGCCAGTGGTTCTGAGACCGTATGTAACGTTAAATATACCATTGTCAATTGAGTAAACGCTCTCCAATGAGAGGTTTGCTTTCGGCACCTTCTAGGAGTATCAATAATTTCATTAGGTTTTAACGAAGACCTGCATTTAATTGAATCGTTCAATTTACTTGACAGACACATCACGGTTTCAGTCACATGTGCTGCAAGCGCTGACGGGCTGTTTATCTTGTCTGTTCACAACCGTTAAGAACCAAACCTCAATGTATTCTCTGGATGTGGGGCGATGGATCTATAGCGATGTAAAGATGCCGCTCTCAAGTATAAGCTGCTCACAAAATGACCTCCGCATCCAGGGAAGCAGCAGGGGGTGACACTAGAAATGTTGTTACCTCAAATTTCACACCCCACTACCAAACACTGTTACTACTGCCAGCTACTTTCAAATATTCCATTTAATGCTTCTTCATTTCTACTATTACTGATATCCCGCTTATAGTATTTCACCTTTTGTTATTTTTCTTGTTATTAGTATTTATTACAAGTTCAGAGTAGTCAGTAGTAGCAAAGGTGCCCGATGGTGGGGTATGAAATTGGCTAGGAGCAGCCACCGGAGACAAAGTTATTCATGAAGCCAATTATGTCATCAACGACAGGGTTTCTTAGCCTTCACCTCCCGTTATCACATTGCAACAACTTTCGTGCTGTCTACAAACCGGCAGGCTCACGGAATACCGGCAGCGAGTGTGACATGCAACCCAAACAATGTCTTGCCGGGTTCCCCACAAGTTGCAACACCATCATATCCAATCATGGAGCAGCCGTACATTGCCAAGAACCTGCTGTACCTCAAATGCAATCGTTCCATAGATGACATGAACATTAGAGCGTGTTTCTCACAGCACAGCAAGAAAATCTGAAGACGTGCTCAAGGATGATATCCGCTAAATTAACGTTAGAGTAGCGGTTTCTCTCCCGTGAACGGGGCGGTGCGGAAACGGCTGGCAAGGTCGACCTTATGAATGATGTGATTGGTACATGCGGAGAAGATGAAGCGATGCAACTGGACATACCGTATCTGGACAGGGATCTTAAAAATTGCACTGGACGCGACAGATTGTGCCATTCCACTTGAAATCGCGAGACCGGCCCAGCAGCGATAAGCTATAAGCATAACCGTGTCATTTTCGCAACACAGATAGGTTTGTTTTTACACACCTTAAAGTTCGTGCTCAAAAGGGTCAGATACGTCTTAATCGAAACCTGCTACATCGATACACCATGACGTCTACCACTGAGACGGTTACAGCTGAAGTTCAGATCAACGGAAACCTCCCAAAGCACCACAGAGCTCCACTGCAGCTCGCAGGCGCCTTAGATCAATTCAAGTCTTTCGATGTGACAACTGTAATTGGAAAGGAATTCCCTGAAGCAGATCTTAAGGAATGGTTAGAGGCCCCAAACTCTGACGAGCTGATCAGAGATCTGGCAATTACCAGTATGCACTAAATACGTCCTGTTCACTTACGCTGCAGGAATTGATCCAGAACAGTCTCAAGAAGAGGAGTTGTCTTCTTTAGAAAGCAGGACAATCTCACCAACGATCTCCAGAAGAAGCTGGCCCAACAGCTAGGCGAGCTCTCGGGAAAGCCTTCCACCTCTGGACTCCACATCCACCCGGTGGCCAACGGCGGCCGGAAACTTGGCGGAAACGACGACGAGATCAGCGTCATCTCTTCCGAGCAAGCGAAAGAACTCTACGCAGATAGATTCAACAACAAGAAGCAGAGCAGCAAAGAAGGCTGGCACAGTGACATCACGTTCGAGCCAATTCCCAGCGATTATGCCATTCTACGCCTGACAGAGCTCCCAAAGACCGGCGGGGACACACTTTGGGCTTCAGGATACGAGGTTTTCGATCGCATTTCTCCCGCTTACCAGAAGTTCTTGGAGGGCCTGACTGCCACGTACGCTCAGCCTATATTCCAGGAGAGTGCTAAAAACAACAACTTTGAGTTGTACAGCGGCGAACGAGGCGCGCCCGAGAATGTTGGAACCGATCTAAAGGCCATCCATCCTGTCGTCCGTACGAACCCGGTGACTGGATGGAAGAGCGTCTTCGCCGTCGGTCATCATGCAAAACGAGTAAACGAAGTTGCCGAGCTTGAAAGTGAGCATCTACTACAATGGTTTGTACGATTGATTACCGAGAACCATGATTTGCAAGTGCGCAATCGTTGGCAGAATGCCAATGATGTCGCTATCTGGGACAATCGTAGCGTATACCACACTGCGACATATGACTATGAGGGTCCTCGAACAGGTCAGCGAGCAGTAAGCTTGGGAGAGCGTCCGTACCTCGATCCGAAATCCAGCTCGAGGCGAGAGGCATTGCTGAAGGAAGGACATCTTGCGTGAAGCTGTGAATCGTTGAGAGTATTTTTACCTCTAATTTGCGCAATTCCGTCAGTCGTAAGAATAGCTAAGGATGTCAGAATGGCTAAGTAGTGTACCGTTGAAGCTATTATAGTGAAGGTCTGCGACTGTCAAAAACATACATACAAGATTGATCGTCCTACAACTCAGCAGGAATCACGTAATCACATGACGCTGGAACGGGAATTCAGGAGTCGTTGCAAGGGAAATTTAGTATACCACAACTTTCGATAAGTGATATTCCTATCCGTGGCAGGCAGCCCTTTGTCTAGAACTCGACACGCAACCCCGGGTTCTACGCCAACCAAGATTGATTCGGAATCGAGCTTTGGGCTAAAAAACACAACCGGGTATCTCGCCACAAACCTTCATATTTGCAATGGAAGATCCATTCTAGAACCCGTGTATCGAAAGTTATTTTCTGCTACATTATTCAAATCAAAACGTATTCATCTGCATCTACATGAGACTAATGCCAACTTATCTATTTCGTCAGTTGATCCGAAATGGCGTGCGCAGCCGAATTTTGTCCCGCGTCGCATCGACCTCCCATAATACCAAGATACGCAACTTGACCTGCTTAATGGAGCGTGACTAGGCAAAATTCTCCTTGGTATCTGGCCATAAAATTCGAACCGAAGCATGGCGCAATGGATCGTGAAGATACATAATGCCGCTTTTGAGGCCAGCGGTAAGCTGCTCCAGCAACACTGCTGCCATTCACGATGAAATCCGACGAATTGCTCTCTGCCGATGACGCACAAACGCAGTCCGCAGCGTCGAAGCTGCCGAACGTGTCCGACGACTCTGCATCTAGCAAAGAAGATTCGGAACTCTCCCGCAATCCGTTTTCCGACCCAAAGGTTGCCGAATTCTACCGCAAGGTCTATGAGAACGCCAAATACGAGTGTAGACATGTCTTCGACCCCAATCTGGAGTGGACTGCGGCGGAGGAGAGGAAAATCGTTCGCAAACTCGACTGGCATGTTTGCACTTGGGCGTGTATCATGTTCTTTGCTCTCCAGGTCGATCGAAACAACCTTATCCAAGCTGTGTCCGGTACCTTGCTTGATGACCTTGGCTTGACCACAAACGATTACAACTACGGTTCGTCAAATTTAGTTATTTGAAGCAAGGAAATGAGTACTGACAAGATCAGGAAACACGGTCTTTCGAGTATCATTTCTACTGGCCGAAATACCATCACAGCTGGTATCAAAAAGGCTGGGTCCTGATCGATGGATTCCTGCCCAAATGGTAATATGGTCGATTGTTGCTACAGCACAAGCTGGGTTGCAAGGCAAAGCGAGCTTCCTCGCTTGCCGAAGTTTGCTCGGACTGTTGGAGGGCGGGTGAGTAAACTGAAACCTCTCATAGTAATAGCACACTGATTGCTGCTGAAGGTTCATTCCTGACCTCGTACTCTGGCTATCGTACTTCTACACAAGCGGAGAATTACCATTACGGCTCAGCTTCTTCTGGACCTCTCTTGACATCACCGGTATCGTCATCTCACTGCTAGCATTCGCTCTTTTTCACCTAGATGGCGTGTCGGGTCTTGCTGGATGGCGCTGGCTCTTCCTCATTGTGAGCTCTATCGCAGGTGTAGAGGCACTGGCGACCCGCTTGCTGACAATCAACAGGAAGGTCTGATAACTTTGACCGTGGGCTTTGCTTCGTGGTTTCTGATGCCCGCATCCGCCGTGTCAACGAAGGCATGGTATCGACCTAAGGGCTGGTTTACGGATCGTGAGGTCGGTATCGTCGTCAATCGTGTGTTGCGAGATGATCCTTCGAAAGGCGATATGCATAATCGCATGGCCATCACACCGAAACGACTCTGGAAAGCGCTGATGGACTACGATCTTTGGCTGGCTCGTATATCACAAGTTAAGCGGTTTAGCGCGCAGGCTAATACCCATCCAGATATACCTCATCGGTCTCATCGTATACGTTCCAATGGGTCCAGTTACCGTGTACATCACCTTAATCCTCAGAAATCTCGGCTTCAGCACGGTGCGTTCTCCCACGGGCTCCACGTGACCAACGTCGCTAATCCTTTTCTCCATCTAGTTCACCACCAACCTCCTCACTATCCCCTCCACTGCCATCTCCATCTTCACCCTCATCGGCCTAACCTGGATTAGCGAGCGCATTCATGAACGCTCTCTCGTCGCCGCCATCCAAAACATCTGGGTTCTCCCCTGCATCGCCGCCCTCCGGTGGTGGCCAGGGGCCGAAATTAACCCATGGGGCACCTATGCCCTTGTCACCGTTCTCCTCAGCTACCCTTACTGTCACGCCATTGTTGTGGCCTGGGCCAGTCGCAACTCCGGTTCAGTGCGTACCAGAAGTGTGAGCGCGGCATGCTATAATATGATGGTTCAGGTGGGAAACCTAATTAGTGCGAATGTTTATCGGACGGATGATAAGCCATTATATCATCGAGGTAATGATGTCCTGTTTGCCTTGAGTATATTGTCAATTGTGCTATTTGTTGTCACAAAGGTTTACTATATCCTAAAGAACAAGAGTCGGGCTAGGAAGTGGGACGCATTGACGGAGGAGCAGAAGGAGGATTATCTGAACAACACAAAAGATGAAGGTAACAAGAGGTTGGACTTCCGATTTGTACACTAGTGGTCAGGGAGAGAGCGTGTTACAACCTACAATAGATAATTTGGATTGCCTAGGTTGTCCTTCACGACGATCGTCCAAGAGATCCACTCCCAAGATGGAACAAGGCCTCCATTGTCAAGAAATGCTCTAACGTGGCACTCATGGCATCGGCAAATGCTTCAAAAAGCCTTGCCAACGTAGTCGTTCTGGACATCTTTGAACATTGCCCATGCCGAGTTTTTACCTCCATAATTGCTTGACCCTGCGGTAACATCCAGGGATACCAGTATCCGGCAATAGGAACCTCGAAGCCATATTCTGGTGTGTGAAGGCTGTATTGTGCATCGGCGCTCCTCGGAGTTGGCTATAAATTCTCCCGGAAGTCTTCCTGCTCGGACCTGCACCCAAGTCTAGATCTATACGGTCCTATTGTCCCTCATAGATGGCCGTTTCGGTTTCACCCTCACATAGCAAACCATACTCTCAATACGCATCATTCAGAGCCACAACGAGGTATCTTCAGCCAGGGCATTCCTTTTCTTTTCACGCGTTCTCGGCTCCACGTAAGCCATGCAAGCTTGGCTGTCATTCAATGTATTGCCTGCTACTAGCATATCCACGCCTTCTTTATATGTTGCCTCCGGCTGTGGTCTTCTTTGTCCAGGTCCGAAGCCGTCATTGCGCCGGAAAATGTGATTGCTGCAAGCAAGGTACTGGAAGTGAAGTGGTTGCAAGAGCCATCTGTCGAAGTCTGGATAACCCCATGCCAAGCTTTCACCGTCGTATCGCTTGTGGACGTCAGCCTGGAGAGTTTCCATCATTTCACGGTCGTGGTCTCGCAGCTTTTCAGTTGCGGTTCTTCTCGGTTTGAGCGAAGCTTTTACTCGACATCTTCCTGGAATCCCTCGTAATACTCACTCATCAGACGTCCTCTCTTGGGGCTTGCCACGTAAGATACGGTCGCTCGGGAGTTAGTTGCTCTCGTCTGTGGATTGTAAGAGTCTAGGTCTCCATGATCGGACCGAAGGAATCTTGTCTATGCTCCGTAGGCTAACCGAGTAGGGAAGTCTCCACCAAAACACATCACCAATGCTAGATACTGCCTGTCAACAAGTTCATGAATGACCGAGCACTGGTCAGATATTGGTCAATCCATTCATCTCAAAGAGCTGCCACTGCGCTGCGATTGAGTTGCAGTTGCCTGCGGCCAATTCCTGACCGAAGCTTTCGACCAGGACGGCCAGGTGAGCGCCATCCGCATTCACGATGTAAATCATGCAAAAAGCAAGTCGCGGTCGTGTGTAAGCTTTCAAACAGACCAGATATTTTATCAGGCAGCTCATCAACCTTTCCTCACGGTAACAGCCGTGTTTCTTTTCGGGCCAGGAGATCCTTAAGGTTGAACACTCACTTAGACACTGTGACCGCTCAATACTCCATCTCCATCCCCAGATTCATGCAAAAAGTTTCATGCCAAAGACTTTGCGTTTCAGGGACAATAGTTTGTGAGGCATTTGCGAGCTTGTGCTTTTTGGCCTTACCCATGTCGGTTAGATGTATGCTTTAAGCTTTGAACCGAACCTGAAACGATGTGTCAGAATACATTCTTATTTTTACAGATGTGTAAACGCCGATCATGCCCTGCAACGGAGGTTACAGATTTAAACTTGCTTTCAATATGGCAAATCTACTACAGTCGACGATCGTACGGTTGGCGCCCAACAATTGAAAGGTTAGACTCACTTTCCAGACTATATATTCTCTCACAACCACACCATGAGTGTTGCAACATCCATAAGTTGAGATCAGATACCTTTTCCATTATCTTCCAGTAGGAATCTGAGGTAATTTTTATTCCGTCATTCGTACGCATCAATCATGTACGTGCGGGGCCTCATATCCTATCTTTTTTTCTTCTTACTTGACTTCGCGGCATCAACTCCGACTTCCACAGTGGATGCATCAGAGCCTTCATGCCAAAACAATACTGCTGAGCAGCGGCTGGCCGCTGGAATTTTGAAGAACATTGACATTCAAGCACATGAACTCGCGTTGTAAGTGTGCCGTCGCCTGCTCCGATGCTTCTGCTTCGAAAAATCGCTCGGCAGAGGCATGGCTGATTCTAATAGTGTTCAATCTCTCCAATTCATGGTCTCCAATTCGACATCACCAAACCTGACCTCCTTCAATGCGACTAAAACGTCTCTCCTCGCTATCCAATCATCGGGTATTGCGCAACGCCAACAGAATCAAGCAATCGCTCCTTCCGGTAACGCCGCTATTGCAGGCCTCAGTAAAGTGGAATCAGCGCAAGCCATGGAAACAGCGCTGGTAAAACAGTTAACTGGTAACCCAAGGGAAGATGGACCTAAACTGAACTCGTTGGTATCGATGGTCACCGGGGGAACTTCTCAGAATGCCCAGAATAGAGTTCTTGCTTTGGGCGGGGAATTACTGCAGACTACGAATGTCATTTGAAGAGGTAGGGATACCTCAGGCTTCAGCACAAGGGCAGGTACCTTGCTGAGCCTCATTGGCAACATGATCGATCATGAGTAGAGGCTTGCACCCTGGGTCGGACAAAGACTAGACTTTGGTGAAAATAGACAGCTGGACGTACTCACGTTATGTAAGGTCTGCTATGAGCAAGGTTTATGTATCCTAGAGAAAATGCAATGGCAGCATTTCCTCCATCAAAGAGGAGACTGAGTGCCGGTCATGCCTTCATCCTTGCTTCTCGCTTTGAAACTTTGTGTACCCTTGCTTCTCTATGCATGCCGCTCTTCTTTCCTTTGACGCCTTTTGCCCTCAAGTTGGCAGGGGTTTCCTTGGTCTTCATACTGTCTAAAAGCACACGTGTTTGCTCTGGTCTTAATCGATTTTTTCTATTACTCCCTTCCAATTATTTGAGCAGTGTTCTCTTTTTGCGAAGATAACTCTATTCTCGGCTTGCGCCTACAAGTCTGACTTAGTCTATATTTTCACATTCCAGCTGGACTGAGATCTCATTGATCCAGGAGACAATTACTTTTATGTTTATTGAAGATCTGATCTATAGAAATATGGAACTTTGTTTAGTAAAACGATCATTTTAGAAAGAGAAAGAATTGTTTCAGTGGTAAGCCAGTGCAGCCGCCGGAATCTTATGTCGAACTTCTTGTAGAACCTCCTGTTGAAATCCTGATCTTATCTCACATAACCAGGGATGATCCATCACCCATTCTTGATATCATCAGCAATTTTCTCTGCCAACATATATATGGTACTCTGTGGATGTCCGGGCGGCAACAATGCAAAGGCACTTGCATCGACTACCCTCAGTCCTTGGACACCTATTACTCTTGCCTTGCTATCCACAACAGCGTTCGGATCATCAACAAGCCCCATGCGGCAGGTGACACTGGCATGCCAAACTGTTTGCACGGTGCTCGCGATGGTGTTGAGGATATCCGCGTCCGACTGGACCGCCGTACCAGGAAAGTACTCATCTCCAATCACAATCTGTCGCATGAAGTCAGACGCAAAGGCGGCGCGGACCCGCTTGTAGGCGGCTACGGCGACAGCCTGGTCAGTAGGGTCCGTCAGCCAGTTCGGATCAATGAGAGGCAAATCTGAGGCAGATGTTGATGACAGGGTGACCGTTCCGCGCGAGAGGGGGGCTACAATTGTACCAAGTATCGTCGCATATTGTGATCCGTCTTTGGGTTGATCCAAGATGAGGTCACCGAAGTCTCCGACATACCCTGGAGCAGAGATATACTCGATTTCCGGCCAATCTGCCGGAAATTGAGCAAGAGCTGCCTGAGTCTGGGCACTGAAGTTTGACCGCAGCGATTGAGGGACCTTTTCCCAGCCGAGGAAATCCGCAACAGGATTGGTCAGAGGACCTTCTTGATTCGTTGTCAGGTTGGCGAATTGAGCAAGCGTGTATACGTCGTCCTACATCAAGTCAGAAGGAAGCTAGTCACAAGTTGGAGACCATCCCATACATTGGCAAGTTTGGTAAAAGTCTCGACCTGAACGCGGTATGTCGGACCAAAGAAGACATGATCTGTCAAATTCTGCCCAACGCCCGGACGATCAGCAACGACTGGAATTCCGAGGCTTTGAAGCTGAGCAGCGGATCCAATACCTGACAGCATTAGCAGTTGCGGACTTTGAAATGCCCCTGCGGAGACGATGACTTCTTTGTTGGCCGACAGAATAAAGGGAACGCCTGCACTTGACACACGAACTCCAGTAGCAGTCTTGTTTCCATTGAAGAGGATCTTCTCGCCGATACTGGCTGTGTAGACTTTGAGGTTGCTGTATGCTGCTGCTGCGTCAAGGAAGGATGTTTGCGAGGAGTCTCGATTCTCAGTGGACGGATTGATCGTCGATGAGCAATACTGGGCGCCTAGAAGACTTCCGCTGTTGAAATCCTCAATGGTCGGAATTCCGATTTCATTGAGAGATCCTTGGATGTAAGAGCTGAATGTCTGAGCGTAGTTGGCGTATGAAACAGACAGAGGCCCGCCAGTCGGGTTGAAAGCTGCAGCGTTGTATTTTGCGGACGCATTTGAGGCTCGCTTTGCGGTATTTGGCGCTGTAAACGCGACGGATTTTTTGAAGTACTGTTGAAGATTGTCCCAGGTATAGCTCTGGTCTCCCACCTGGTCGGCCCACTTCTGGTAGGAATCAACGGTCCCTCGCTGGTAAATCATAAAGTTTCTGGCTGAGCTGAACATGAATTTTAGTACGAGTAGCTAAATCGTTTGGAGTTGCCAACCTGCCACCGAGACACTTCCCTCGGGCATAGTGTGTCGTCCTACCGTTGCCGCCTTTCTGCGGTTGCGTGAAAAAGCTCCAGTCAACAAGAGGATTGTTGTCTTGAGCGTCGCTCCCGCAGAATAAGACATCTCCTGCCGGAGTGGAAGCAATCAAAGGACTGGTAACTTCGTACAACGACCCTGCCTCGAGGTTGGTATTCAAGCGAACGACGCTCTTAGTATCATTGGTGGCCGAAACCTACCCGCTTCAACAACAGCAACTGTCGTCAGAGGATCTTCGGCAAGACGTTTAGCTACAGTCAGACCCCCCGTACCTCCGCCCACCACAACATAGTCTAAAAAAATGTAAGCCGAAGCACAATTAACAGGACGTCACTTCTACCGTAGCTAGCGTTCTGGCCAATAGCGCCTTCCAAGCCCGTCAAAATACCACTCAACTGCCTTTTGCTGTGGGAGTGCGGAGCGCCAAATGCCACCGCAGCAAATAAGAGCAAAAGAAGGTTCCAAATGAGCATGTTGAGGAATTTCCGAGGATCGGTACCCTACTTCTTCCTGGGTAAAGGTGTCTGCACGAACTGCAGCTAGAAGACCTGACCGCGTTTAGATGCGCCAAGAAGCCATATGCTCTTCAAAGAAGCACTCACAGCTTTAATGCATAATGTTGTGGACTGGATATGGGAATGAGCTCTGAGACCGCAACAATTGGTGCTGTTTAAGTATAAGTAGCAGTCCTCCTGAATTAAAACGACAAGCTTTAAAGCTTTTCCTTAGGGAGTACTAGGTCGGAACGGACGAGAACCCCTGCGGGTGCTGGGAAGCAACATGTGATCCAAAAATAGTAAGTAAGAGCACATGAACATCATGCCAATCCGTTCTCCATTCCGATGAGTGGGTTGCCGAAGACAACGGTTCCTAGAGCGTGTAGCAAACATTCCGACTGCGAAGCCGACTCCCGAAAAGCCTAAAAACTGGATGGATGGCTTGTTCGATCGATGAGTTTCGTAACGTCGTGAAATTTCCAAGCCTGTCGCAAAACAATAGGGTTTTTTAGCACGTATACTATGCTTGACTAGGATGATCGGCAGGGTCCGCCGAGGAATACAGTCGGTTTCAACAGAAAACAACAAAATAGCATGTGAGTTTGCAGCGCAAACCCATCAAACCCATGTCTACCGTATTTTTACTGCGGGGTTTGGTGAACATGGTAGCTGGCGCATGTCCGAACATTGAACATGCACTGGTGCTGCACTCGAATTAAACAGGACCGGCACAAAGTACACACCTGCTTCTGTTGGCGGTCTTGTGGCTTGACTGCTTGCAAGTACATCGACGAGCCTGAGAACACTTACAGCATATCTGCTCGCATCAGCGCTTGTCTTCTTCGTGGTTGGAAACTCTGCTGAAACAACGATGCCGATCCAGCAGATGTATTGCAAGCAATTTCTCTGGGTGATGCTGACGTTGTCGTTTGCTATGGATATCAGGTTTCCGACATCAACTGTCATCCTGAGCGACCACACGCCTCCATGGCACTGAGATATGGCAGCATTTACGGTTGCAATTCCGGTGTACTATCCTCAATCAAGTGGATTCGAAACTACTGGAACTGTCTAGATCCAGGAGCAGGATGGCAACAATTTCCCCTTGCTTTCGATGAGCTTTTTGGTCAGGAATTGGGTTGAGTGCCTTGGGACTAGTTGTTGCGATTTTCTATGCAGCATCGACGAATCATCGAGATCCGACGTCCACGACTCCAGCAGAGCAGGAAGACGGGCCAGGAAGCCGATCCTGGTCTGCACCAATGTACAAGGCATGATGCCGGGAGTGAGACTGGCCCTGAGAAGCAACCTCCATTAGGCCTGAAAAGAATCGCGGAGAACGCAAGGCTGAGGCTATCTATGTCTAGATGCTGTATAAGAGGAATCGAGCTGCGATTTAGCGGATTTCGTCGATACAGGTGTACACGACGTGTGGTCTCTTTTCAGCATAATATTGCTTATTGAGCAAACCCGGCTTCCGCATCCATCGGCGCCCACGCGGAGGCGAGATGGCAAGGTTAGCATGGCTATTGCTCAACGTGGATTCACTTCAAGAGGATCAAACCCTTGTTCATGTGGTTTCGGCTCATTGGCAACCGGAGAGGACATCTTGGACCATGTTGAAGGCAGACAGACCGTCAGCGTAGCGAGAGACGAGAGAAACCTCGCGAAAGGGGCTGGTGAACCGATCCGCTTACCCGATATGGGCAAGTCCCTTAGGTAAGGTAGATCTGTGGGATACTCCAACGCCCCGAACACAGGATACAGCATGTCAAAAGCAATGCAACCTCTTTGGTCTAGCCTTCAGCGCTCTATCGGTCCTCTGGATGGCGCATATTTCACAGGACGTGGGGGGGCCAGCAAGCCAAGACGGAGGATTTGCGATCGCTCGGCCGAAGCAGGGCAAACGTGAAGGCACAGAGGCGCATTGGTCCGGGAGCGACCGAGGAACGGGGAGGATGCCACAATCCGTTGTACTAATCCGGGGCCCCTCCAACGACCCTGCTTTAAGGCGTCTTGGCTCTCGCCTCCTCCACCCTATCATCCTTTGCCCTGCCCTCCTGTAAGGCCCAGTGACCTCTTTCTAGCTTCAACATAGACCACTGATAAGCCAACTTGCCTCTCAGGGTTAATACGAGACCTGTCACTGTATACTTCTGGTTGGCGGAGGTCTGCAGCACCGTGGCAATGCTACCATATCATGTCTCCATGCACAGGCGACCCTGTGCATGCTCTACCGGCTCATGCCTGGTTGGGAAGCTCAGTTTTCAAGATCGTTCCTTATCGTGAACTCTCCTTTGGAGCTTGGAAATTGCACGACCATAAAATGGTAGGAATTTCCTCACAGCCTCTCCTTGCTTCAAGATCTTGCTCATCTCATTTTCCTTGTCATCTCCAACCTCACCATGTGGTCCTCGTCTCTCTTTACTCTGTTGGGGCTATCCCTGACGACACTCGTTGGAGCAGCACCTGCCACACAACATGATAAACGATATGTTGTCGAGCGGGATGGAACAAATTACACTGTCTTTGAGCATGCCGCTACGGGCGCAAAGCTTGAGTTCGTCACCAACTCGGGCATTTGCGAGACCACGCCAGGCGTTAATCAGTATTCTGGCTACCTTTCCGTTGGCACGAACATGAACATGTGGTTTTGGTTCTTCGAAGCGCGCAACAATCCTTCGACTGCACCGCTTGCGACATGGTTCAACGGCGGTCCAGGATGTTCGTCTATGATAGGTCTCTTCCAAGAAAATGGACCTTGTCAATTCTACAATGGGGCTTCAACGCCCTCGAACAACACTCATAGCTTCAACAATTATGTAGGCTTTCCTACCCCGACTTGCACGAAATATCGCTAATACTGTCTGGTTGTAACAGGCAAATATGCTTTACGTTGATCAGCCTATCGGAGTTGGCTTCTCTTATGGTACTGATAGCGTCACTTCCACTGTTACGGCTGCTCCGTACGTATGGAAGCTCCTGCAGGCATTCTATGCGCAATTCCCCCAGTACGAAAACCGAGAATTTGGAATCTTCACAGAGTCCTACGGTGGCCATTACGGACCTGAGTTTGCATACTATTTCGAAGACCAGAACAATGGCATTGCGAATGGCACCGTCACTGGCGAAAAAGTCGATCTTATTGCCCTTGGAATCAACAATGGCTGGTACGATCCAAAGCTGCAGTACGAAGCCTACATTACCTACAGCTACAACAACAGCTACAAGGCCTTGATCACCAAGTCTGAATACAACTCGTACATAAGCAGCTACAACAGCGACTGCCTCCCAGCCTTGAACAGCTGTGCGAGCTCCGGCTCCAACTCCGCCTGCTCTAACGCCGAAAACACCTGCTACGGCGACATCGAGGGCCCCATCAGTGAAAGCGGCAACTTCGATGTCTACGACGTCCGCGAGCCCTCCAACGACCCGTACCCACCGGAGACCTACACCTCCTACCTTGCCAACCCCTCCGTCACCAAGGCCATCGGCGCCAAGGCCACCTACACCGAGTGCCCGGATGCGCCCTACAACAAGTTTTCCTCCACGGGCGATGATTCCCGCTCCTTCCTGACCCAGCTCTCGGACGTCGTCCAGTCAGGAGTCCAGGTCGTCATCTGGGCGGGCGACGCCGACTGGATCTGCAACTGGTATGGTGGCCAGGCGGTCGCCAACGCTATCTCGTACAGCGGTGCAAGCGCGTTCGATGCCGCCCCGCTGCAGCCGTACACGGTGGCAGGTACGCAAGGAGGTACGTTCAAGACGGGTGGGAATCTGAGCTTCTTGAGGGTGTTTGGCGCAGGGCACGAAGTGCCGTATTACCAGCCGGCGGTAGCGCTGCAGGTATTCACGCAGACGATGCAGAAGAAGGCTTTGTCTTCGACGTGAGATGAAAGGGATGACCTAGAAAGGACGATTAATGGTAGTGATGAGTAATTTTGAAACATCTCGAGAGGAACCCTTTTCACGTTCCAATCTCGAAGTTCCAATCAATAGCAAAAGACGTGTGATACAAATGATTACGCTTCCTTGTAAGCAATTCGACATTAGCTGCGAATGACTTTGTATCGTAAAGAGCCAACCCAATTGCCATACGCTTTAACCCTGTTAGGCACTTCCCTGAGAAGGACGAGTGTCACGAGTCTGGGCCAGCAAGCGAAATGAACGATGCTCAGATCTGGAGCTTTTTTTCTGGACTGCAGTAGCATACAACATTAATCGTCACAATTCATAGTTATACAGTTTTTAGCCCAAATTTTTACAGCCAAGCAGCCGGAATGATTGCTTGACAAATTGCCTCCAAACACTACCCAAACACCATTCGTCCCAATCGTCACTCAAAGCCGAAGACAATGAGATTACAGAGCATTCAACAGGACGACTCAATATGTCTCAAACAAATTTTACAATTTTGCGGCCTTCTCCTTCCCCTCCAGCAACCTCACTACATCCTCAAAATCTGGCACCTGATCTGCCCTCTCCACCGGCCCACCCCATCTCACTAGCCCTTCCCCATCCACCGCAAAGTTCCCGGATGTCTGCCACCGACTCCCACTCTCCGTTGGCCGATTCCTGATGCCTTCTTCTGTGCCCAATCGATATAACGAGTACAGACCTCGCGGGTTTAATACATGCCAAAATGAGGCGATGCCCAGACCCCAGCGGGCAAAGAGCTCGCGGTCTTCATCAACAATAACGCGGAAGTTGGGCGGGTCAGGAGACTCGTTGGACATGAGAGGAAGGGAGGACTGCCAGTGAGAGGTGGCACTGGCGGAGGAATGGGAGATTGCGATGAAGGAGAGGTCGGGGTGGATAGATGCGGTGGTGCGGAGTTCGAGGAAGGCTTTTTCTGCGACTATAATGTGAAGGGGGGAGTATCAGCTTGGCTCATAGGGGTGATTGGAGCTGGCTGACGGGGACAAGCTCACATGGACAGCCGCAATGCCGAAGAAAGCTGATGATCGTCGGCGTTCCATCAGGTGGCGGAAGCTCAAGCTTCTGCGAAGATGGCGCTTTCGAGCCAATTCCAGGGACCTTGGAGGTTTCGGGACCCGTCGTAGAGAACCATGACGAGAGCTCTGATTTGAAGCTCATGGCCAAGAAATCTCTTATCAGAGAAGAGAAGAAGCATGAACGATATTGGAGAGGTTCATAGACATCCCGATCTGCCCCACAGAGCAGCTGTCGTCTTATCGCGCGAAGGGAGTACAATGGGTGGACTGGTACGCAGGGTTCTTTGGAGGCCGCATGTGCAACAGCTGGAGTCATACAAACTCAAACATCTCTGAAATCTTGCTGTCAGCTGTTTGCAACCCTATTGGCAGACGTTTTAAGCATCGCCTTGCATTCATCTGGCACATGCGTGTTTACTGGAATCGTCCGTGAGGCGTGCATCAGGAGCCGTAAAAGGAGTATCTTATTCTAAATCGAAATCCCAGAAGAATCTCTTATCCAACCATTCCAGTCTTCAGGCCCACTCTACTAGGTAAGGAAAAGGCAAAGATGAGTCACATGAGTATACAGTAACATTTAAGCAGACTTCACCCTTCAACCCAGTTTAGAGGCGCAAGCTTCTAGCGCCAGGGCACTTGAGCCGATTCATCTTCCAGTCATCGCTTGCACCATAGTGGACCCAGACACGTCTGAGAAACACGTATCGTGCGGCCTTCTGGCGAAAATGAAACGCAATATCTTTTCACTACCCGAAGAGCTGGTTATGAATGTCTGTGTGCACCTTCGTTTATCTGATATTTGCAGCTTGCGACAAACCTGCGCAGCCATCAAAAATTCGTCTACCCACGAGTTCCGTCGACAAGCTCTTGAATTTCGTAGATTCATGCTCACGAAAGCAAGCCTGGACTCGCTAGTCGCTATCTCGAAAGACATCGAACTCCGAAATTATCTAGAAAGCCTTTGTATTTATGTGCCCTACATTCAGACATGGGGTGTAATCCGAGGCCGATGGGAATCAGAGCAAGAATATATCGCATGCGCACAAGACTTACAGTTTTTTCACAAATCTGGCATGGCGACTTACATGCTTACAACGGCCCTCAATAACCTCCCCCGCTGCAGAGATTTTACAATCATTGGTGAGGAATGGTCCAGGGACTGGAAGGGTCGAGTGGGACGGAGGGACTGGAATTGGGGAGCGCGACGGTTGAGCAAACAAATTGGGACTACGGTGACCACCTATGCAAATCGTGACATCCACGAAGAATCGCCTTTAGACATAGCTGCAGCCATCGTCTGTGCCTCGGCTGCAGCTAGTGAGACCCACCCAACGTGGTTCGATGTTCATCTTACATCGTTAGATTTGCCACCAATCCAGCTTCAACAATTTTCTGAGATTTTTGTCAATCTGGCCAGAGTCTCTTTCAACATTGGGTATAACGTGGTCACGGATGAATTTGATAATAGCGATATGAAAACGCACCAAATCAAGAAGCTTCTTGTAACGATGCCAAACATAGAGGTGCTTACCATACGTTTTATCGGGTCGGTCACAACTTATCTGGATCTCTCGCAATTTCAGTTCCGTCAACTGAAGGATCTCACCTTAGGAAGCTTCGCGACAACTGCTTCAGATATGACCAATTTGCTGAGCCACAATGCAACTATTAGCAAATTGTACCTGGAATATATTCGCCTGAGCGAAGGAACTAGCACCGATATTTACGAAGGAATCATCCGAGCAAATCTAGGTTTGACTGAATTCGGTGTGGACGGGTTGCCTGAAAATGACTTTAACTCTCCAGATGACTTCAGGATCGAAGGCATGCATGCTATTAGAGACGCACTTCATGCGCTTATCAAAGGGGCCGCTGAGTGAATTTGAGAGATGGAATTGATGAAATTACCTTAGATAGTAAGAAAGACCTGCTGTGCCTTACCCCTTGTAGCAGGGCAGGGCAGTCTCCTGCATTTTGACCCACTCCTATTCACTCTTTGAAAAAACAATTGATTATAACCAACAAAAGCAGATCCTTATTTATTGCCAAAATTGTGCTGTAAGGATAGGAGCTCGGTGTCAGCGCGGCTAAAATTCTCCCACCGGGATGGCTCTGACCCACTGACCAGACGTCGAAACACCCTTCGAAGTCCCACATACGTTGAGAGGACTGGACGGCCAGCGTGACATGCACATCTGAGCGAGCCACGTGAAATTTGTAGGCTCAAATAGCAAAGATGGCACAATATATGGGCTTAATCGACTCCAATATGCCATATGGCTTGGCGCTCTGGTTCTTGACCGGGCGAGCCCGCGTGACAATTTGCAAAAGAACCGGGAAGCGCCGTCGGTGGTGCAGTCCTATGTGACATGAAGGGCCTTGAAAAAATAAGGCAAGCATATACGAGCGGAGCCGATTCGCAAAGCGTGCGCTCTGCTACTTGGGTAAGGTATCGTTCAGAAACAACATCAATGATGACGGAGATGCTTGGGCCACAGTCACCGAGATCCGGCTGCAGACCAAGTATGAGACATTAGTCTCTGATTATTATGCTAATAACAAAATTGAGACCGTATTTTGGATTTGAATATGAACATGGTACATATAAGAGAATAAGAGGCAACTCAGGACAAGACTTCAGTCCATGATACGACCAGGGGCAAGTTCTGATTTAGTTTCAGATCTCAATTGAGTCGAACCAATGATCAACTGGACGCAGGCTCCAAAGCGAATGTGATCTCTTGTGAGCTCACAGAGACAACCCCGTACAATATAATAACTCACTAAGAACCTCCATGACATTGCGTAGAAGAAATCAAAGAATCAATGCAAAGGAGCGAAATAAATACAAAAATTCCAAACACCATGACTCCAAATAACTTCTCTTCAGAATTGCGTCGCGCCTCGACCATCAGTAGTTGGGGCAATTGAGTCCGATCGGGTACATTGTGTCAAGTGTGCTGTTGATCCTATCACCGGGATTGAAGCCAGGGAACTGACTAGGAGTGTTGGACCACAGCTGCGTGTTTCCATTGGCGACGGCTACGCATTGCCAGTTGGTAAGGGCAACCCCACGGCCGAAGATTGCATTGTAAACATCATCGCAGCCATCGCCGTTGTTGTACGAGACACCAATGTCGATCGGATAGGATTGGAAGAAGACGTGATCGACGCAGGTGCAGGACTGAGCATTGTCAGTGACACCGCCACGCTTCGTGAAGGGTGCGGTAAGGGTAGAAGCGAACCCATTAAGGGCGAGGAGGGTGAAAGCGAGAGTCTTGGAGTACATGTTTTTGGAAATGTAACACGAAAGTAAGAAAGAGTTGAAATTGTATATTGACGCGAACGTCTCTTATTGGTAAACAAGCTATTGCTGTTGCTGTAAAGAATTACTCACCTCAAATCGCCTGCCTTTTATACTTAAAGGAATCGAGCTTTGAAGCCTTAATTCATATTGTGTAATTGAAACTTCGTCCTCACTCTGTCTTCGGATTCTGGTCATAGGATGTCTTAGAGAGTCACAGCCTTACGAGGTACCCTACCACTGCTTTGACCGGTCAAAGTTCGAAAAGAGCAATCCATGGATACAAAAACCACCCAGTAATGTCTTTCTACCTCGGACGCAATGGTTTTCAAGTCCGGTGTCGCCCTCGTCCATGCTATGCCAAACATGATCATTGAAGCTTCCCCAGATGTTTTGAACAATTCTAGCAATGGCCGTTGATCGTTGGTCTTAGAAGGATGCACCAGGCAAATGATCACGAGGGGTCTACTTTGAGGATAGTATAGCTGAGAACGATGCCACGGCTGGAGGTTGCCGAGCATATGCACAGAGTACCTGTACACCCAAAGCTCTTGTGGGTCCAAAGTGCCATGTCCGCTTGATTGGGCTTGCACCGACAGATGCCGTAAGAAATGCCTTGTTCTTCTTTTGGAAACGACAGTCCTGACCAGAATGTAGGTAAACTTGTTACAGGGCCGTCATAAGAATCCTTCGCCCTCAAGTAAGCAATTTGAAAGTTACTTCTGCGACAAGCACATGCATCCATAATAGTTTTCGTGCTCTCCCGACCTTTCTCTGTCTAGCAATGATACCTCCGTAGAAGCACCTGGAATTCACCCGTGGTAGAAGGATCATTCTCGTGACCGACATTCCAATGATTACGCGCAAGGTTTCACACATTCGTAACACTCTGTTGCAGGCAAAATTCGGTACGCAAATAAAGTTCCAATACCTTCAAGCTTACCACCGGGGCCTAAAAAAGGCTGTGTGGGTCTTGTTTGGGCAGTATTTTCGAGCTTCGCTCCGGAGGGCTTAAGTCTACATAGCCACAGATCAGGATAGCCTACCTACTGCATTTCATCTCGTCTCTTGGGACATCCAAATTGTTAGCCACGATTCTAGACACCATTGTATGCTTCTAAATCTTGTTCGCAAGAGATCTTAGCCCAATCATTGTCCAGATCGTGAATGACAGAAGATCTGCCACGATCAAACAGCCACATACTCTAAAAGTCTCAAGTCACAGGACTCTCTCTCGAATTCCAGCCAATACCGTAGTATCACGGCTGATGTGGTAGTCGACAGTGCAAAAGTGAAACCACTCCTGCTCAATGTTATGATTAATCATATACACCAACAGTAGTAGCGCTTTGAATGACTTAAAAGCACACCCAACAATAGGGATATGTTAGTCATTTGGAGGGATGGAATTTTTGGTTGGCAAATCCTTTCCTCTAGTGGCTTTCGGATACATCTCCTGATGTGTTCCTGTAAAATTCTTCTCGCTAAGTCCCCAAAAAAAATACGATAATATCGTAATTCAACGACTCCGATGGGACTTTATCGACGATATTAATAAATGTATAATAAGTTGGAGCGTTGCAAGAGCATACCTCGAACCCACAATCTTTGCCAATCAGACTGACCGGAAAGCAACGCCTTACCATTAGGCCACAGAGCCAAGATAAACTAAGTCCATATCAAACTCTTAATATATTATATAGGTTCCAATGTTATCCAGACCTATGAAACGAGAACACAAGAGGCGGATTATCGATTTACCGAGGATCCGGTACCTCTGGACTTAGGTAGTTGGCTTAGTCAGTTCAGAGTAGTTCAACATGGCTACCTAGCTGATCACTAAAGTCACCATCACTACTGAATACCTCTTCTGCTTCCCAACTCGATTCAAACCAATATTACTTCTTGTCAAACTTCAAATACTATCCAGCACTCTAGGGTAACTGCATCAAAGTTTCCACCATGTCGACGCTGGAAGATCTTGACGATATCGATCGAGAGGGCAAGGACAGAAAGGACGAGGGTGATGACAAGGACAAGAAAGCAGACCAAACTGGCGATGCGGAGATGAAGGATGCTGATGGCGGGAAGAAGGACGAGAAGAAGGAAGAAGACCTAATTGATGCTGAAGTTCTCAACTCGAGCACACGAGATATCATAGCACGGCGGCGACTGCTAGAGAACGATACCCGAATCATGAGGAGCGAATTTCAGCGGCTGACGCACGAGCGGCAGACGATGAAGGACAAGATAAAGGATAACATGGAAAAGATTGAGAATAATCGGTAAGCTGGCTTGAAAGCTACACATTAGTCGTAGCTATCCTTTTCCATCATCGTGTAGCTAACATGTCTATCTTCATCTCAGACAACTACCGTACCTTGTCGGCAACGTTGTCGAGATTCTTGATCTAGACGTCACCGCCGAAGCTGCCGAAGAAGGCGCAAACATCGATCTCGACGCCACACGCGTGGGCAAATCCGCCGTCATCAAAACTTCGACCCGCCAAACCATCTTCCTCCCTCTCATCGGCCTCGTCGATCACGAAAAGCTGAAACCCGGAGACTTAATCGGTGTGAATAAGGATTCATACCTCATCCTTGATACATTACCTGCCGAATATGACAGCAGAGTCAAAGCGATGGAAGTTGACGAGAAACCGACCGAGAAGTACACGGATGTTGGAGGGTTGGACAAGCAGATTGAGGAGCTTGTGGAAGCCGTCGTATGGCCGATGAAGGAAGCCGAGCGTTTCAAAAAAATCGGCATCAAGGCTCCCAAAGGTACAATTTCTCTCCACTCGTTTCCCGCCATCCATTCCTCAAGCAGTAACGCCCATGCTAACCCAATCTTTGTGATCAGGTGCCCTCATGTACGGCCCTCCTGGCACAGGCAAAACCCTCCTCGCCCGCGCCTGCGCCGCCCAAACCGAAGCCACCTTCCTCAAGCTCGCCGGCCCGCAGCTCGTGCAGATGTTCATAGGAGACGGCGCCAAGCTTGTGCGGGACTGCTTCGCCTTAGCCAAGGAAAAGGCGCCCGCCATCATCTTCATCGACGAGCTCGACGCCGTGGGCACGAAGCGCTTCGACTCGGAGAAGAGCGGGGACCGCGAGGTCCAGCGCACTATGCTGGAGCTGCTGAACCAGCTCGATGGCTTTGCCTCCGATGACCGCGTGAAAGTGCTGGCGGCGACGAATCGCGTGGATGTGTTGGACCCGGCACTTTTGCGTAGCGGACGCTTGGATCGCAAGATTGAGTTCCCGCTGCCGAATGAGGAGGCGCGGGCGCAGATTCTGCGTATCCACAGTCGCAAGATGACGGTGGACGAGCGGGTGAATTGGCCGGAGCTGGCGCGGAGCACGGATGAGTTTGGAGGCGCACAGTTGAAGGCAGTGTGTGTGGAGGCGGGTATGATCGCGTTGAGGAGTGGGCAGTCGAAGATCAGCCATGAGCATTACGTGGATGCGATTGCAGAAGTTCAGGCGAAGAAGAAGGACACTGCAAACTTCTATGCTTGAAGGCGCTTATCAGGGACAGAATGTAGTTTTAGAATCGGCATAGAGACTGGTTATTCATCGAGCGACGGCGCGCTTCGTATGATATTGGCTACGTCAAATAATTAAAATACTCTTCTATTACTAGGCCCCCGTCCATAGCTCGCTAGAATGATGTAAATGGGTATCGTAAAGCCAAGGTGAAAGCAATCCAAGCCCGTAAGCATCCCGTAACTCATCCATCAAAACAAAATCTCCGAGCTCACCAGTTTCTCCATCCTTCTCGATCCGTGGCCTCCTTTCTTCCCATTTACCCCACCCAAACACACCTCCTCCCCCAACATCGTACTTCCCCTCAATAGTTCCCCCACATCCGCCACTGCCTTATCATCGCCCTCCACGTCCGGCTCCAACCAGTACTCCACCTTACTCCCCAACGTCCCCATATACCCCCGCAGCGTATGAGAGCCTCTCAGCACCCCCTCTTCCTCCACCACCACCCGCACCGCAGGCAGCCGTCGCGCCTCCTCGATCCTTTTCTGCGCTGCCAGCCGCGCCACCGACAATTTACGGATATTCAGCGCCCCCTCCGGTCTCTTCTCCGGCCCATCGTTCTGCGCAGCCAAATCGGCAGCAGCAAGCGCGACGTCGCCCGATCGCGCAATGTCCGCGCGGGGCCGGCATAGCTGCTGCAGCGTGCCCGATGGGTCGATCGGAGCGCGCAGGCGTCGCAAAGCAGGGAATCCGCCCACGCGAATCGAGTCGGCGAGGAGGTCGAGCGCAGGTCCCGGATGCGGCACGTCCCAGTGGAGGAAGCGCAGCGAGACAGAGGCGAAGAAGGGTGCAGAAAAAGCAGCGCCGAAGGGCAGGTCCGGGATGCGGTCCTGGGTCAAGGCGAACTTGACGAGGTGCGGCGCAGCGGCGAGAATGCGGGCGGCGAGCGGGGCGGAGACGAATTCGAGGTTGAGCAGGGTGAGGCGGCGCAGGCTGCGACAGACGCGGCGGTCGGACAAGGTGGAGAGGCCGCGGTCGGTGAGGCCGGGGAGGTTTTCGAGGCGCAGGGAGTGTAAGGAGGGGAGGGCGTGCATGGTGTCGTCGTGGAAGTCGCGGGCGTCGAAGTTGGAGATGCAGAGGTGTTTGAGGGAGGGCAGTTTACGGAGGGTACCGTAGATGGCGCCCGTACCGAGATTGCCATTGTCGGAGCCGAGGACGAGGGTTTGGAGGGATGACCAGCCGGAGTGACGGGAGACGAACGCTGTTGTCTGCGCGGGCGAGGGGAGACCGCGAGGTGCGCTTCCCTGTATAATGGTCTGAGCGGGGGTAAGCTTCTTTGGTCCAATGATCCAAGTGTGCTCCTTGAGCTTTGTGGCTCTGTGCAGCTCTATTACGAGCGAATCTGCAATGTGCCCGTATGAAGGACAGAACCCGGTCAGTCGCTTGAGATTTGGGCATGCTGCAATGAGCGATGTCAGAAGCTCAAATGCGCTTTCCTTGTCTTTTGTAGGAACCGTTAGAGAAGCTCGGTCTTGAGCAGAGACTTTGAGCTCATTGACAAGCACTGCTAAGTGCGGTCTCTTGTGCAGAGTCCTACACAATCGCTTCAGGCGCGTGACGCTTTTCAGCTTGAGCTTCTTGGGCTGCAATGGCTGGTCACTAAGAGGCACCCAAATCTTGTGGTACCTTAAATTATGTCAGACGGCCAAGACTTGTAGATAAACGAAATGCATTCCAGTACTTACATAGCTTCCTTTGCCGCTGCATTCCATTTCTTACTCGTTGAGCAAAGAGTGCAGAGATCTTTCAGATAACAGCTCGAGCAAAAGTCTTTGTTTTGGGTAACATGTGCGGTTTCGATTTGTCGAACAATACATTTGTACACGTCGTCAGGTAAATTCTCAAAAATATGCGCAGGCAGAGGTTCGAGATGGTCAGAGGATCTCGAAGTGCCCGACGTTTGCGAAAATGTGCGACGTGACCGTGAGAGTTCCCATGGTGTCTTGGTCAGGGTTGGTACAGTATCGAAGCTGTATTCGCTACGAGGCGATGATGTATAACTAGCTGCCGACCGCTGCGAAGTACGTGAGCTCACCGACCACTGGAAAGCGGAGCTTTTCGTTGAAATGGAAGATGGAGAGTGTCGCAGAGTCAACTGAACCTGATTCTTCGGATATGTAGTTCGAGTCCTAATCAAAATGGTGCAATGTGAACTCCAGCCGCGCGATTACATGGCTACAGTCGTGTTAGGTACCTACCTGCTCTTTTGCGGATCCACGCTAATGACCTGTAGTAGATCGGTCTGCGACACCTTCGAAGCCATTGACCTACGGGAAATACTGCGATCAGGAAAGGAGGATGTCAGAAGATGGATGGCCCCTTGGCGAGTCCTAAAAGACACAGGCGACAGTTTGGGAGCAAGGCGGAAGAATTGAATAGATGAAATCTGGGGTGCTGGTGGGGTTCTAACGTGATCGGCAGAAAGCAAAGGAAAGATTATGAAGACTGGAAAAGACTCCGGCCAATGAGAAAATCGCCTACATAAGCTGGGCCAGTCGAGCCGAGGGCTTCAGGCCCGCCTCCGGTCATAGCTCGCAAGGGCATTGACGGTTGAGGTTTGGGATGCTGCCGATCCTGAGATATCAGCTTCGAAGCATGCAGGAAACGAGCGCCACTCCTGCACGCCAGCAACCCAGGGTCCGCAAGCGGGACGATATCAACAGTGATGATGACATGTCGGCTTACAAACAGACTGTGGTGAATTCTGCGAGACTATTTGTGAGAGTCCTCCTATCAAGTAGAATGCCACTACATGGGATCTAACGATATGTATCCGGGGATAAACCTGAATACGCTGCAAAGGTTGAAAAGGCACTTTGCTCCTGACCCCCCTGGAGCATGAACGGCCCGTACCGACTCCTGCGCAGACCTATGGTAGCAGGTCCCACCAAGGCTTGACGGAGCATGCACAGGTTTTTTTTCCAGTTCGTTGCCATGTTTCACCCGAGAACGTTAAATGAATGCCATAATACCCGTGGCAAACCACGTCAAAACGCCCCCCCTAACCGGGTCGTCACAGGCTCTGACATGTACACATCACTGGATGAAGTCAATCTCTTATCTCTTTCAAACCCATCATATTGTCAGAATCCCTGCAATTATTTTCTATACTTCAGCAGGGTTACTGCGCGAATCACAGTGTATCTTCTGATTACTCTCATGCTTACCAAATTACTTGGGTGAACAGCTGTGATAATCAATATGTTGTTTCCTATTCTTTATTTGAACAATGTGTTTTAAAATAGTTGGAGGATCTATCGTACGGCTGTAAAGAAAATCTCATTCCTTCGTGTTGTCAGCTTTGAGTCTGGTCCAGTCTAGGCACCGGAAAGCTGTGGCTTTTGTGGGATTTCGTATCTAATGCCAACAGTACCTCCATATCAAGAGTTTTGATTCGCCGAGGGAAAAGAAGTCACACGATTCCAGTCTTAGTATCAGATACCTCCTAACTCCAGCAATGGTAGCCGAGTTGTACCAGGAGCAGTCCAGGAACAGCTTTGCACCCTGACGCTCTCAAGCGCCCAAAATCTGATCAAAAGCTTTTCCAGTCATTTAGACCAGTACGGTGAATAGAACACCAGGGAGCATTCAAGAAAAGGTTTAATCAGTCAATCATATATTCTAAGGAATCCAATCAGGTAGCGCGGGACTCTCCGGCAAAAATTTAGCATTAGATCTGGCTGGTTTCCTTCGATGTGGAAAAGGACTTTGGTATACATTTGCAGTGAGGATCTGGCTGAGGATTTCATCGACCTGACTGGTCCTTCACCTACTGGCATGGGGAGCATAACATTTCCTTTGTCACCCCCTCTTTGGAATCAACCAGAACCCGCTCTTGCGAAGATGTCGTATGACGACTTTATGTCATTTTGGATCGAGTCTGAAACGCAGTCGACTATGTTTCAAGGTATTCGCCATATGCCTCTAGGAATTATACAAGTATTCTCCGCATCATGACTGGTGAATTAAGCAGCACAGCAAATAGGCCCCATAAATCTTTATCACGAGCGATACACCAGTGATTCGAAAAGTCTAATTCTGAGAGCTTCGTGATTTTTCCTGTCATATTTCCTTATTCAACACTCCATTTTAGGAATTGAGGAAGGGGCAACCTAGAGATTCGATGCTGACCGATCTCTCTTCTTTCATCCTTTCTCTCGGCTTCCTGGTCCTAAGCTCTGGGCTCTCACGCAACTGCCTTGGCACCTGATCAATACAGCAGGCTTTCTCGCACGCTGACTAAATGATCTGCACTCTCAGTACGGCCCAATCATCCAATCGGCCCCAGCGAAGTCTCGTACGTCCCGAAGAGTGGAGATGTGTGGAAGGCGATATACGAGCACCGCCCAGAGATGCGAAGACACCATGGCGGCACCGGGCTGCCGGGGCCAAGCCGGGGTGTGCCCGATATCTCAAATACGGATGAAGCGAATTACGCTCGAATGCGCAAGGCCATGAGTCCTGCCTTCTCGGAACGAGCGTTGAGAAAACAAGAAGGGATGCTCATGCTGTATGTCAATAAATTGATGGAAAGGCTGAAAAAGGCGGCGCCACACGGTCCAGTGAACATCGCGAGCTTCTGCAATTGCACGACTTTTGACGTGATTGGCGATTTCGGGTTCGGCAAGTCATTCAAGGGATTTGATAAACTTCGCTTCCGTCCGTGGGTCGCCAGCTTCCTTAGCAATTTCAAGGCGATCACCTTCGAGAATCTGATTGTTTCCTATCATCTACGCGGGCTGAATGAGATGCTGATGCCTAAAGAGCTCAAGGAGGCACGAGCAGACTTTTGGAATTTTGGCGACAACAAAATCGATGCGAGACTGGCCTTGGAAGAAAAGGGGCAAGCACAACGCAGAAAAGATCTGTTGGGATATACGGTCGAAAACAACGATCCAAATATCAAGATGAGTCGGCAGAAGCTGGCCAAAAGTGCATCTTTGCTTGCACTTGCTGGGAGTGAGGCCACTGAAACGTTTTGCTCGGGAGCAATGTATTTGATGTTGAAACATCCAGGATTCTACCACCAGATTTGCAACGAGATCAGAACCGCCTTTCAAAAGAAGGATGACTTGAATATAGTTGCAATTGGTCAGCTGAAGTACCTGGATTGCGTGGTACAAGAGGTTTTTCAAGTGTACCAAAGTCAATGATGCGCAACATCAGATACTTCGGCTAACAGAGGTTAACAGATATCCTCCGGTACCAGTTATGCTTCCAAGAGTTGTATCCGCAAGGGGGTAAGAGCATTGAGGAATTCTGGTTTCCACAAGGAGTGACTCTAAGGCGATCAGTGACCATTTTCCATATTCAGCAGCTGGCCCGACAAAATTTTCTTTGCAGACGACAATTGAAATTCCACAATATGCTACTTACCAGTCTGCTCGGAACTTTCAAAATCCTAGGAAATTTGATCCCTTGCGTTGGCTCCCGAAAGGTGAGCGACCTACACAATACGATAACGACAACCATTCGGTAGTTCCACCCTTTTCTATAAGGCCACGCAATTAAATAGGGCAGAACCTAGCCAACGCAGAAATAAAGCTCACACTTAGTAGGCTTTTGCTCGACTTCAACATGGAGCTGACAAAGGACTCAAGAGAGCACTGGTTGGAACAGCGCGCAAACACTGTGTGGGAAAAGAATACACTGGTGGTGACACTGCAGCCAAGGAGGCTGTGATGAGCTTCTGTGAGGTGTCTACTACTTATGATCATGATTCTACTTTTATTCGGAAAAGCCTCTCGGTCCCTCGGAATTGAATTAATCACACATGTGGTCTGCCCGTGATAATGTCGGACAAGCGGTGAATCAAGTCAAGTTGACTTCGAGCAAGAGCAAATCGGGACCAGCCTCTTATAAAAGCATGAGGGCTCTGCAATCAGATTCTGGAATTTTTTGGATGGGCTGAATGCATTAGCTGCGATTGCTTTTTCGATAGTCCTTAGCGCGTGTATGGCTTTTCTGTAGCGCTGTGCTTCGCATGATAGCCAAATTCTCTGGATAGTTCCCAGCACCTCATTGATGGAGGCTTGCCTTGGTCGCGTTCGTCTGTGCCGCAGACTGATGTAAAACATAATGCGACGGCCTCTTGGAAAATTTCAGGATCATTGCTAAAGCAATCTTCATTTCTGGCCCCATCATGGTATCTCTAGCTTATGCATTTTCCCGGGCCGCATTACGAGATCCAAGCTACAACTCCTATCCGGGTCTTGCCATCAGAAATTCTGTGAAGTCGATTTCCAAGGCTCTCGTGGAACCACGATGCCAGCATGGGGCAAGTCAATCGATAGAGTGATGCCGTTTATCAAGTCTGAAATCACATCACGCGTGACAGTCATCATTTCATCTGCAATTAGAAGCGGCCAGCCAGCAAACATGACGGCTGTTCATAGAGAATGAACCGTCCGAGCTCGTGATTATATCTGATTCGTAAGTCATGGGAATCTTTGGCCACAACTGCTATGATCGCTAAGAGTTTGAATGGCGATTGATATAGAGATAGAAAAAGACGAGCGGGCGCATCAACCGGGGCTCCATCCGCCTAGGACTTCCAGATTTACCAATTCAGCTTTAGATGGAGACGAATATGGTTTCACAGAATCCTTAAGAGCTGGTTGAGCATCCGCATACTGCTTTCCTAAGAATCCTTCTACGAGGGACATGACCCAAGCGGCATCATGGTAGTTCTCTTGATTAATCAAAACTTGTGCAGTATCCAGGATAAATTTTGTCCCAGCTGCAGTCTTGGTCAACCTGAATGGCGAAACACCGGAGTCGAGTCTTTGCCTCAGATACGAAACCGCAGGCATGCCATCTGGACCGCGCGGATGGACCAGCATCAACTGAGAATAGCAAAAGTCGACATTTTTGACTAAACCCAGTGATGCTTGGAGAAATTTTTCAAAAACAGCTTCGTCCTTAGGTGGGATGTCGCCATGAATTAGCTGCTTCCTAAGATAGTGGGCCAGTCGGCCCACAGGCGATGCTTTGGTAATGGTTTCAGCAGTGGAAGGCTTTCCCCTGTCCATCACATTGAGCAGTACTTGTAATGCATCATCCACACTACCCGATAAAGCCAATCGAGCATCCGCCAGAAATGCCAGCAGTAAGGTTTGCTTGTTTTCGATGTCTTTTGCAGGTCTGCGAGATCCAGGCGCATCGAGAAGATCCACCCACCCCCAAATTTTCCTCTCGTGACTACTCTTCACCAATAGATGAATAGCATTTTTTGTAAAAGAGTCGTTATGGACAAAATTTAGAGAATCATCGAGGCCCGACGTCCAGAGCCAGTTACAGAGCGTAGCCACCGCACGGTCCTTGTATCCGGCTTGTTCAAGTAAATCCGGCGTCCTCCGGATGATAGTCACATAAGCGGAGGCCACGTCCATAGACGACGTACCCTGAGCAATGTGGTGTTCAAACCAATCAACCGGATCTTCCAGTGCTTTTTGAAACTCCGTCTTGCCTTTGTTCAGGTCGGATGCTGTTCCATCAAGAGACGAAAAGGGTTGATCAGGTTTCGAGAATAATGGACTGAGGAGGATGTTCCGCATAACATTGCCAGCCGAAGCTTGGGCCGAAGCTTGGGACGAAGGAGGAAACTGTGCAGTAGTAGTCGGTCGCCTATTGCCCCCGGCATTGTGGACTTCTTGAGCTTTGATATCATCGGGTAAACTATGAGGATGCTCTTTTTCTAGATGCCGGCGGAACGAGTTTGTGAGCAGCCTAAGTAACTGCTGCGATTCTCGCGGATTGAGCGGCAGCTGAGAATGGATTTTTGATGACAGAGCTTTGAATGCAAGTATGCGAGAGGATTGCATCACGATGAATGCAGATGCAACCCTCAGGGAGAAAATTGTAGGGCTTGCGGAGATCTTGAGATGCAGTGAGCAGCATCAAGCTGAGTCTCCAGACTGATGCAGGCGAGGATAAGATTACATCAGCGAGTCATCACGTGACTGGATGCACAAGGTCCGCGCGCGACAGCTGTAGACGCACCAATTCACCCCCAAATCACTCCATCCTCAGGTTGCCCGCTTTGCTTGCCGTCACCACGCGTGTCACGCGCCATCCAGCTTCATCGGAGTTGCTGCGCCTCAAGCTTCATCCGATCCCACCGTTCGCAATCCTGCTTCGCTGTCCGAACCCTTCACAGCCCTCTGCGATTTACACCTGTCTCTTGCCTGTCTTGAACCTGCATCCTTCAATAAGGATACGGTAATCTTATTCACAATGACTGACGTCCAACCTCGAGCGCTTCCTGTGCGCGGCCGAGGCTCGACTCGAGGAGGACGTGGCGGATTTGGCCGAGGCTCGCGTGCAGCCAACCGACAAGCAAATGGCGACGGGACCAAAGACACAACACAAATCCTAGCCCCAGAAGATGAGGGCGAGTTAGGCGAGATGAAGAAGCGCTTTGCTCCGCAGTTGAATATGCTCCGCGAACTATTCCCAGATTGGAATGAAATCGATTTGGTGTTTGCTTTGCAGGAAACTGACGGAGATGTCCCAACAACAATTGATAGGATCACCGAGGGTATGTTATCTGTTTCCACTGGTTTTAAGTTAAACTTCTGAGAATCGATGCCTCGATATGGGCAATGCGATCCTTTTGCTTTGCAGTCGAAGTGCTGAAATGAATACTGTCCAAGATCTTTACCCCTGATCTGCGCTCAATATCGTGCGTGACGACAGTCTAATTACTTGCAACAGGCAACATGTCTCAATTCTCGGAAGTTCCAAAGAAGACAAAAGATAGATCTCGATCCAAAGTCAAGGAACCCGCAAAGGATGCTGCTGAAGCAGGTTCGCTGTCTGCTAGAAGCGGTCGTGGCCGAGGCGGTTTCGAAAGCACACGTGGAGCTCGCGGACGTGGCCGTGGCGGTGCTCGAGGTGGACGAGGGACTGCAGTCTCGGGCAACAATGGAGCTCGGCAGGCAGTTGCAGCATCGGCACCCAGCACGCAAACCCAAAATTTGGACACGACCCCTTCCACGGATGCTGTGGATAATTATGGAGATCAGTCTACTGTACTTAGCAAGGAAGATGTCAGCGGAGAGCATCAGGCAAGCTTGGAGGCATCCGCGGTTACAACAACAGAAGCACAAAAGAGCACTCTGGTTCCTGGAGGTGGAGCAAAGAAGAGCTGGGCGAGTATGTTTGCGACGCCGAAACCAACCCCAGTGGCATCGAAGCCTGCTATCTCGGCTCCTGCTTTACCTGAAGGCGAATCATCTTTGCCTCCTGAGGAACCTGCTCAAGTAGAGGAGACCGCTTCAACCAATGGAATTGAATCGGAGCTCCTTGCTGCGCCGCAGATCGAAGAAACGCCTCCTGTGGAACCGCCGACGACAGACACTGCGTCCATCGATGCATCGCTGCAAGATAGCGCCAGCGTTGACATTACGCCATCAAAAGATGAGCTGACTGAGGATAATCTAGAGCATCTTCCCGACGTCTCTAAACCAGCCCCAGCGGGGACTGCTGCAAGTACTGTGGCGAGCTCAAGGGATCCTCGAAGCCTAGTAGGTAGTGTAACTCCTTTGACTGCTGGCCAGCAGCAACAAGCTCCTATCGGACGTCCTCCGGTGGGCGGTTATGCAACCAATGCATTCAGAGCCACTGGTCAGCCTGGTCGCAGCGCAAGCTTCCAGAGGAAAATTCTGGAGCAGCAAGAGGCAGTGGTCATGCCCGGAAACCATGCGCTTGATCGAGCCGCTGTGCAATTTGGTAGCATGGGACTGAATGGTGACACAGATGCAGCGCCCCTGGATGTTGACGAGGACCGCGAAGAGGCTGAGACGCGCACTCAACCTCCACACCCATCGCCTCCATCCCAGCCCCGGGCTTCATTACCTCCTGTCCCTCGTCAACCACCAACGCAGCAACCATTAACGGAGGCGCCAGCTCAAGAGACCTACGAAACACCAAAACCAGCACCCGGTCTACCACCAGTGCCTCAGCAGCAACAATCTCAAGAAAATCTTGGTGCACCAGGTCTAAATCAACCGGGTAATCAGATTCCACCAGGTTACAATCAGTTTGGAAACCGTTATGGTCAGCCAAACCCGCAGCCCGAAACGTCTGCTCCGACGCAAAAGCCATATGATCCGTTTGGTCACCAAGGCCTTCCACCAAGCCAATTCGACTATCCTTCGCATTCCCAAGCCTCTGGCGTACCGCGGCAGCAAGGGCTTGGAGGCTTTTCATCTGCTGCAAGTGACATGTCTTCGTACTACACGGCGGACGGACAAAGGAATAATTACCAGAACTACTACGGTACTGGCTTTGGTCATGATCCTTCGAGTCAGCAGGATGCTGGTGCTACGCAGCAGAGATCAGCCAGCGGTTTCGGATCGACAGCTGGTGGATCAAACTTTCCGACGAGCCAAGCACAACAGGTACGGGTTCCATCTAACAACGGTCTCCTTTCTACTCAAGAGCGCTTTCATTCTCATGACTCTATGCTTGTTCTGCATCTAGAGAATGCATTTGTTCCATTTCTTGAAAAGATTTATTCCCGTAGACCATTGCTGACATTGATCAATTAGAATCCTGCTCGTTATGGCGAAACTCAGAACAGTGGGCAAAATACTCCAAACCCTGCACTTTCGAGCCAAAACTCGGGCTCGCAGATGCAGCAATCACAACAAATTCATCAACAGCCCCACAACCAAGGTGGACATGGCGGAAATTTCCCTTACAATCACCCCTACTACAACAGCCCATATTATGCGGCTTACTTGGGCCAATATAACAACGCCTACGGTGGCCAAGGCTATGGCGGTGCTCCCTTTGGCGCTAAGACCGGCATGTATGGTCAGCCTCATCACGGCTACAACATGAACCCCCAATCTGGATACGAATCAACTTCCCCGGCCAACACGAGCGGCTTTGGTCAGGCTAGCCAGGCTGGTATGCATGGGCGCGATAGCGCATTAGGCAGTAGTCTAGCAGGCGACTTCAGTCGCGCTGGTTCTACGCCATCTCAATCGCAGCAACACACTGCTGGCAACAATGGCTTCGGAGGTACATCCGACCCTTTTGGACGCTCTCAAGGTGCTTTCCAGGGACAGGGACCTTCAGCCTATGGTCAGCAGCAGAGCACGACCCAACCCGGCACGGATGAATCGCTCAAGAGCTTCGGAGATACATCCAAGGCTGGAACCGGCCCAAGCCCGTCCCTAAGCCAATCTGGCCGACCAGGCTCCACGAACAACATGTCTGGCCAGGGTGGACAGTCTGGTCTTCCTCCGCCACAGTCTCACCAACAAGGCTTTGGTGGGTATAGTGGCCATCTGAACACTCTTGGCGGTAACCAAGGCTCTGGATATGGTGGTCTTGGCGGACTCGGTGGCCACCAAGCCGGCCAAAGCCATCAGGGAGGCGGATTTAATAATTATGGTGGAAGTTTCGGGAATGCTTACAGTGGCGCATACAATCGCGGGGGGTGGGGTGGAAACTATGGACATTAGTTGTGCGTAATCCAGTATGTGCTCGGATGCACTATCAACCCGTGTGTCGGAACAGTTTGCTTGCACCCAGTCCTGCTCAATCCTTCAGCAGAGTTGCATGCAATGGTAAAAAGATTGACTGTATTATGAATGGCGTTTCTGATTTTCCCATGTGCGGATCTTGTTGGTCTCTCCTCTCTTATCGAGACTACTTACCTTTCTTCCCCCGATTTCCTCTGATGACCACTACTGCTCGTTGGGGCGTGGGCTGTTTTCAAAAATCCTACCGTATTCATGGCAGGAGAGGCTGTACTATGGATTCTGCGAGACTGAGCAAAGAGCATTGCGTCGGAACGCTCTTTTATGTCTTCCTTGCTAATCGAGATAAGACACTGGAATAAATTGATGCATAGGATAGGGATTCAATGCATTCCTCCAGTTTCAGTAAATCTTTCCTGAAGAACCTTGCAGCTTGCTTTCTGCATTCTTTGTACACTTTCGGCTCCGGCCTCCCTGACATTTCGTGTCCGCCACACCATCAATGCCTTTTTACCTTCCCTTCAAATTCAAACTCCCTTGGCTGTCATGCGTTGAACCCAATGAGCACATTTCATCAACTTGGCAGCCTGATTGATTCAGGCGAGAATAAGCGCCAGGGATCCCATTGATTTCTGGTGCGCATCATACAGGGTGACGACGATGACAACTGCTTGGATGAAGTGATGACGTCTCTGCAGATCGTTGTGAGTGTCAGTCTGTACCAGACGAAACCCATGAGTAGTCAATCTCAGGGTGATGTGCGTTGTGCAGCGATCAGTAGCGACGTCGCAGGCGAGCAGGCCTCGTAGAACCCCGTCGAAGGTGCTGCAATAGTCTCCAGAAATCTTGTGATCGAGCAATGCGACAAGTACAGATTGCTCTAGGGTTCGTTACTCAATCATGTACTTCCATCCCGGGCAAGCCCTCTTTTCCACCCATTGCACCTACAAACCCGTCAAAATCGACGCCCTGCTTATGAAACAGCTCCCTCGCCTGCCTGACCGCCTCAGCCTGTCTTTCCGCAGTGAAGCCACCCTCCTGGCTGCTTTCATATTGCACAATCTCGATCCATCGAAAGAAGAGATTCTCCTTCCCCATCGCTGTCAAGCGGTCCTTGAATGCCACAATCTTTTTCCTCGCCTCCTCCTGTTCCGTTCCTTGCTCCACATCAAGCTTCCACACCTCCCACGCCAACCATCCCACCTGCGAACCGCCGTAGCACCACACGCTCTTCTCAAACGCCTCCAACCCCACCTTTTCCTCATCCACCAGCCGCGTCGCCCGCACCATCGCCCCAAAGTCCAAATCCCAGTTCGCGTCCATCATCAGGTACCCCGTCTTTCCCGCCACATATGCCCGCTCGATCGCCGGCATCACGCGCGTGCGCCAGAATGCGCTCTCCTCGCCCTTCTTGCGCGCCTCCGGCCCGACCAGCTCCGCGGCGCCCCACCGCCGCGATACGCGGATGTAGATCTCGCGCGCGCGGAAGCCGCAGCGCCAGCGCCACGACACCGGGTTCGCCGGCTGCTCGAGCAGGAAAGTCACTGGCCAGGGGAGCACGATGCGGGCGAGGCCCCAGTCGAGGAGGAACATGATGGCGCGGCCGGCGATGATGCGGAGGAGGGTGGCGCGTGGGGTGGATACAAGGTCGATGGTGTAGGCATTGGGGTGGCCGAGGGCGGAGGCGAGGAGGCCGAGGTAGGTGGGCACGGCGTAGGAGATGCGCCAGATGAGGAGGAGGGTTATGGCGAGGTTGAGGAAGACGGGGACGGCGAAGATTTGTTTCTTGAAGGTGGATGAGTGCGTGTCGATATGAGTGATGTAGACTTTCGATCGGTCGAGGGTGTCGAGGAAGGGATGGAGGGAGGAGGGCGCTGGGGAGAAGGGTGGGGGGATGGACGTGGTGGTTACGGTCGTGGAGGTTGATGGTTGGGATAATCGTTGTTTGGCGGAACGAGCCATGTCGATCGAGTGCAAAAAATGCAGTTCAGAAATGTCCGAGAGCCCAATGGTGGGCCAATTGATGTTATCTATCCATGCTTGGATTGCCGATGTGAAGGAGGTCGAGATGCGAATGGGGCCGATAGGACGCGTGAGCGGCCTGAGTCTACCGACATTCTGAAAAACGGCGTCACCTCAGCTGCAGGACCTTGGGAAATCACTAATCCCTTTTACGTGATAAGGTAGATCGTGTAATCGGAAGCCTAGACAGAAACCTTCACTTAATTTTCGGTGCCTACCCCAAAGAAAGGCCGTCCTTTAGCGATACTCCTTGATCAAGCGTCCGTTTGATGTTTTGCACAAGAAGCTCAAGACCAGTTTTAAGCCTGTCATCATTATGACCACAAGCTTAAGCTAGATTTATTCCAGGGTACAGCTCCAGATGTTCCCAATGACCACAGTACGCCGGAACGCCATTTTTTGCATGACCCTCCTGCCTCCTATACTTTGAGCCAAAGACTAAAAACCCCTTTTGCAAACTCCGCAATCTCACTGCCAGAAAGCTTCGACTCGCCATACAACCGATCCACAAAGCTAATTGGTACCTCTGCTACCGTGTATCCCATAGCTTTTGCGCGCACCATCATCTCCATCTGGAAGGTGTAACCCTTGCTCTCTGTACTTGTAATGACGGTTTGAAGAACTGGCTTCTTGTACAATCGGAAGCTTCCAGTCAGATCGCTAACGCCCGGCTGTAGTAACGTATCCGCGAACAGGTTTGCACCCCTTGATACGAGCTTCCTCTTTAAATCCCATCCATACACGCCGCCATTGCCTGCGTATCGTGTTCCCGTGACAATGTCGTAATTTCCCTGTTTCTGTAGCTTGATCATGTCGACAATGAATTTGGGATGGTGCGAGAAGTCGGCGTCCATGATAATAACATAATTGCCAGTCGCGAATTGCAACGCATGAACGTATGCAGTCCCGAGACCCAATTTACCTTCGCGCGCTCGCAGAAGAATGTGATTGGAACCGTAGGCCTTTTCGAGTTGACGAGCAACGTCTTGGGTACCATCCGGAGATGCATCGTCCACGATTATGATCTCCCAATCAAGGTTGCTATGAATGTCTTGTCATCAGATTGCATTCCCACGAATTGTCATGCTTGAACTGCTAGGTTCTCCAGCTCACTTTTTGGTGAAGGTATCGTTGAGCAGCCATGTTATGATTGGAAGATTGCGGCGCTCGTTATATGTCGGGAGCAGAACGGAGTACTTGTCCTTTCCCGCCATATTTCGGGAATAGAACCGGTAGGTGATACTCAGTTCCTCTGTAAAGATCTTGGCGGGCGTAGGAACTATTCGATAAGATGTTCCTTGCCTAAACTTGCAAAGGCTAGCGTACACGTGATGGCGCGTTTTTGGACATCAGCCGTCTCTGCCAATCCGTAGATGTCATCAAACACTCCGACCAGCCAGAGGTGGGGATAATCTTGTTTGAAAAGCCTTTCAAGGAAGTGATTCCTGGATACCGGGGTCAATCGGGCCGAGGCACTTGCTGTCTGGATTCATGGCATCAACTAAGCCAGAAGAATCAAGTCATTCTAGATGTGAGCCTTGCCAGCTTCTATGAATCCTGTCAGCGACCCGTGCCCTAGCGTTCTTTCTACCGGTAGCAACGGTTCGGTAGATTGTAAGATTCCGTTCTTGTGACGACATGTACCTTCTATCCGTGCGAAATTTCTGTTCACAGCACATTAGGTCTTTAGAAATCACTGTGGCTGGATGATTCGAATCAAAATCGGTCGAGATAGAGATAGCTCATTCGCTTACTTTCCCATCACTCTCCTCCGGTTTACCATTGATTGCGTCACCGTTTCGGGGCATGGGTCTACGTACCCCGGCACATTTCCTAGCATCCTGTTAATACACCATTTTTACTGAAAAAAAGTATACAACTGCCGGCCCTGCGGCTAGTAACCGTTTCTTCCCCAGCCAGCCCTGTTTTTCTGTGAAGCTAAACTAGGATTATTCGACATTGGCCAGTCATTATATACTCCTGACGCCATTAGGTATGACCAGGTTTTCTAAAATATTCATGTGAAATAGCACATCGGGAGCCCTTTACGCGTAGCAACACTGTGCCTCTATCTTCTTTGTTATTTAAGAACACAGTCCTCAATGGCCAAAATGTTTTCCTCGACAAAGGACGGCGTGAAATTAGAATTAAGAGGACCTGAACCGTATTTTGAGGAAGAGCGCCCCGGATGGAAAGGCTTTATTCAATGGGAAACAAATCAGGACAAAAAGGCCAAAGCAAGAGAGATTCTGGCCAGATGTGCATTTGACAAAGCGAGTTTGCTCAAAAACATTACTCGAGGGATCGTCTGCTCATCAATGTGTAGCCTCCAGAATTTCAGCTGGTACCTTTGCCAGGTACCAACCCCATTCTTGGCGGCGACCGCTGGAAAGAGTATCATCTTGCCCTCGGGCCAACAACAAGAGATTTACCTGACATTAGCTGGGAGTACGTGCTGAAGGAAAAGTCGCCGGACATGATCCATGTTCTTCAATTTCCCTATAACGGCGAGCCACCGAGGGTAGCGGTCTCTACCCAGCGATTTTTTCTGGCCCACAGGCTCATTTCATAGTAGCGTCGACTTATCGAGAATGAGGTTACCTCGAATGCAGACTTCTTTGTTCGAAATCACGGTGGCGTCCCTGAGATCGACGCGGAAAAGTATTACTTTGAAATCGATGGCTTAGTTAAAACCCCCGGAAAAATCACGTTGCAGGACCTGCAGGACGAGTCCAAGTTCCCACGCCAATCGAATATGGTCACGCTCCAATGTTCGGGGACGCGTCGTATCGAGCAAATCCATGAGTATCCTGGTGATGGCGATGAGCTTATCAATGCCCCTTGGGGCGAAGGAGCTATCGGCAATGCGCGGTGGACAGGCGTCTCGTTAAAAAAGGTTATCAAATACTGCGGAGGTTTTCGGGACGACATTGATCCTGCGGATGTGCATCTGGAGTTTTACGGCGCTGACACGTACTTCAAGAAAGGCAACGTCTACAATTACGTAGTCAGCGTGCCTTGGCGGAAAGTCAAGATAAATGAGGTCCTTCTGGCTTGGGAGATGAACGGAAAACCGCTGCCTCGCATTCACGGATATCCTCTCAGGACTGTCGTTTTTGGCTATATTGGTGCCAGAAGTGTCAAGTGGTTATACCGTGTCAAGGCTATCAACGGCCCAAGCCGTGCTCCAGTGCAAATGAAAGAATATTTATATTATACGCCACAAGTTGGGAAGCAGAACGTCAAATACAGCAATGGGTTCTCCATTCAGGATATGCCCGTGTCAAGTGCCATCATGTCTCCCGTTGACAAGGAACAAATTGTACACGACGGCAGGATTGAGCTTCGGGGTTGGGCATATAGCGGAGGTGGTCATTGGCCGGAAAGAGTAGAAGTCAGCTCGGACGGTGGTAGCGTTTGGTACCAAGTGCCACCAGAGAGATTGAGCAAAAAGTATTTCCACGGATGGCGAACTTGGAGCATGGAAATGCCGGTCGACCCTGAAGGGTGGCTTGAATTTTGCGTCAGATGCTGGGACAATTCGCTCAACACGCAACCAACATTTACTCGCAGTGCCTGGTTTGTCTTTGCAAATATCACATACAACATCTTCAAGCTAATGTGCCTCGCCAGGAATTGGGATATGCATGTCACGTCTTCATGTCATCGAATCAAGATCTACAGCATCAACCGCTCAAAACCAGATACGGCAAGACGGCTCAAATATCTAGATGAACAACGTTTACCTTTGTTGCCAGTCACACATCCACTGCCGATTGAACTTGAGGACGAAGAGGAATATGACCGGGAAGTGGAAAGACAGGGTGGTAGAGATCCAAAAGAGTGACCATACTTTGAGTCTCGATTTCTTACAGGCGCATCCCAACTCTTTTCTTTGATAGTCCCGTAGATACCAACGCCCCTGTGTTACATTTTGATGACGCCGAGCCTGAACCAGTGCCTTTCATGCTTGTGACTCCTTGGCTTTCGCGGCTTTCTCGCTCCCAACTGGAACCAACTCGCCGATAACCAGATATTTGTCGCTGAACCTCTCCTCCCAGCCCTGCAACGCTTCTATCTCATCTCGTCCAAGATCCTCCAAGGTATCCAATGGAGCTTGTAGATCTTCGGTCAACATGGACTCGTCGAAGCTCCCGCATGCCAGGCCGCGACTTGCGTCCCGTCCAGCAAAATTTTCGTATGGACCGCCTGGGCCGTAGAAATTTCGACCAGGCGTCACATCAAAGATCTTGCCACGCACAGCAAGATAGACGGGCATGTTATTGGTGCCATTGTATGGAAGGAGCTCTGGAGGCGTGAAGACGCGAAAGACAGTGGGGGGTGGGGCTTTTGGGAGTACGACGGGAGGCTTGGGCCGGAGGCGAGCATAGATGATGAATCCGAGGAGAGAGAGGAGGATCAAGTTGATCGGAGTAAAGATCGGAAGTCTGTCAGATAGTTCATGAGCCTGTACTTTGGTGTAGAATCTTAGGACTCCGGACGTACGCTTCGGCTACTGGAGGTTGGGTGGATGCATCGCCTTCCTAATCGTTAGTTTTCTTTATTACAAAAACCAACATAGTGACCCGCTCACTGTTTGCCATTGTGGACGGAGATATAGTTGAGGCTTTGAAGGTGTCAGTTCAGCTCCGGATCGATGCATCAGCCAGGTAGCCCCTCCATGGAGAACCCCAAATCGCTCGGAAGGTGGCCGCAGTTCGCATTCGTCTGACCTGCAGATACATCACCCCCTTAAATGAACCTTAAAAAACGGTCCACTTTGCTGATCGCCTCCTCCCGTTGCGCCTCATTTTGTTTGTGCATTGACGGATGAGCCGTGTCTTGTACGCCCCACACGTCTCCCAATATAACAATACCTTTGCTTGATGTTTGCTAGCATAACACTTCCACGCTAATCCCGTGGATCGCTCCAAGGACCGTGTTCGATCAAGCTTTAAATGGTAAGAAGGCAGTCTTGTTGACCCAGTCTGTTCATGCTCGTGCACTCTAGACGCGCCGGTGAAGATGAAACGCGGCTCCCTGAAATCCAGTGTTTGAAACACCACACAAGGCGGAGCATCTGCTCTAGTCCGCAAACTCTCAAACGCCTATCGCGACGCTCAGGCGGGACGAACTGCTTGTGCTTGTGCTTGTGATTGTGCTTGTACTTGTGCTTTTGCTTGCCCGTGCGCTTCGTCACAAGAAGATGCTTTACTCCTACGAACCCATTTAGCTGATTACCCTCATTGCAGACACTTATTATGACCGACTGTCCTCCGCAGTTGCCCCATTGACACCGACAAAATGTGGAAACGATTACAGAACCGCGCGCAAGGAAACAAGGAACCCACAATTGGCCCCCCACAGCTCATCGAGACCACTTACCAAGATGGCTCTTGGGACAAAATGCCGAACGTCTCCGACGCCCAAAACTCCAGCTACCAGGTCAGCGTCACGGCTAACAACAATCAACGCCCTACCGTGCAACGAAATGGTAGTAGCAAGGATGGTCTAGCCGAGCTCCCTTCTCTTCCTTTGTAAGTTTTGCGCTTTCGATACAGCCTTTATGCCCTGCGATTGCCCCCACCCACCGCGTACTTGCCACGAGTACTCCGGTTGTGCTTTCGTTCTTGTCCGGTGTGCAAGTTTGCTTGCATTCAACACTGTCATGTGGGACGCTTTCGTGACACGATCGTCATGGAGCTCGCAACCGTGAAACCGCCGCGTCAACAGACCCTTGGACACATCCAAATGCAGATATAACTTGACATGGGTTTGAGAGAACAAAAGGCTAATGCTAACGTCTGTCTACGTAGTCGATCTCTGGCGCCCCGAGAGCCAGGTCATCAGGAGGCCGGTCGTGTGTCCATGGCACCCTCTTCCGTATATTCTCAACCGTCACCCGAATTGAACAACCACAAATTCGCGCATCCAGAGCGCACCGTACGGCCGATTTCAGTCAACGTTTCTGAGTCTAGTACCCGTGCGCCTTCTGAAGACCCTGGCGAACGATCGCCCGTCTCGCCAGTAGAATCTAATGGTTCAGCATCTAGATGGAAGTCAAGCCGCATCCCCGTCCGCAAGCAGACCCCGACCGACACAAAGAGTGCTACCAGATGGGACGATTGGTCAGGTGAACCAACGACCAAGGATTCTGGGAGGTCTGGGCAGGTCCGTCCCGGAACCTTCGAAGTTCCCAACGGGTCGTTGGCATCATATACTTCCAACTCTTCGGGTCCGGCTGCAAAAGGCTCCGTGAAGGAACGAGCTGCGAGATTGGGAGGCAACCAGCAAGTGCCAAGCGATACGCGACCACCCTGGAAAGGAGCAAGCGGACGCCATCAGCTTGTTGAGCAGCCGCGCGACAAGCCTATGCGAGAGAAACCGTTGCCTGTCACAACACCATTGTCAATTCCGCCACAGAAGCAAAGAAAGCCCAGCACTCCTCAGACAAATACTCCGACTAAAGATCTTCCAGCCTCGCCTAGAGAGAACGCAGGGTCATCACGTAGCGGGACGGCCCGACACAGTGATACTCATATTGTTTCACAGCCACCGGTGACTGAAGATGAATTCGACGACGATATCAAACCCGTCGTCCCACTAAAAGTCACCAGTCCGACAAGTCCACATTTTACGTCAACACCCGTGAATGCAAGATCCCGAGGTGCTTACCCTAGCCCAAGTTCTCCGAATAGCGCCGCACACAGTAACACCATGCGTACCGCATCTAATCCCAAAGATGCCGTGTTGTTTCCCGCGAGGCAGTCCAGCATGGGGACCCGGACTTCTGACGCTTATCACGACGACAGCATACCCTCAAGTCGCTTCAGTTGGTCGACTCACGCGACTGGCACCACGTACCAGCAACAAAGTCCCCCTCCTAGTCCTCCCCCACCAATGCCCAAGGTCAGCGCCGACTACGATATGACCCCCAGCCCTCTCGCACGCACGACTCCACCCATTTCTTCAGTACCCGGCGGCATGTTAGACCGCAGTCGACCAGTACCACCGTCCAATAGTAACATTGGCCGCAAACCCGTCCCATCACGTGAGGTCAGTCTTTCCACGCCGACCAGGACGCACCTCGACAGCGACGCCGTCAAAGTCCTGAACGTGAAGGCGCTCCCACTCTCGCCGCCCGAGATCCAAGGCAAGGATCTCGTCACGATCTTACAGCAGCAGTCCGACGACCTGGAACGGCGCCGGTTCAACATCGAAAAGATCGTGCGCGAGCTCGAGTCGCCGCAGCATCGAAATCCGCTTCAGTACGATCTGCGTGCACAGCGTGAGATTGAGCGCCGGATTAAGACGCTGAAGACGCAGGCGGAAGAGCTGCGGCGGGAGGAGCACGACGTTGGACTCAGGCTGCATCGCGCGTGGAAGAAGAGGGATGATAGCGAGGAAACGACGTTGTGGGTGAGGAGGATTGCAATGTAGGAGAGTGTTACATGATGGAGGCTGGGCACCCAGTACGAGTTTTGAGCAGCGGATATCGTCGAATATTATGTTATGGTGCAATTGGCGAGCACTGGGTGTATGAGATGTGTAAGATGTGAGCTTGTACCAGGAACACCTGACCTGTTGCTTCTTCTTGCTTGAGCAGAATCAGAACTGCATTTTGATTTCCTTTGCTGTATCAGGAGATACCCAGTTGCTACGAAGGATTGAAACTGAAAGCTTTTCTTAACCTAGACATGCCGGCTGTGTATAAATTCCGATTCAGTAGTACTTTAGGTTTCTCAAAAAGAAAATCATGAGTTCAGGAATCTTGAAAGACTACACGGTGATAGCGTATGTCCCGCACTGTGTGATATTCAGCCGACACCAGTCCCGCTTGTCTGCCTTGTAGTGTAACAGTCGCGACACTTGCCCGCGTCTGCTGTGTGTTGACGTGACGTCTTGATCGCTCACTTTCTCAAGCAACGCGTAGCTCAGGTATTTAAGCCCCGCCGTTCCGCTCCCGAGAGCGAACTTCCTTCACCTTACTTCTTGCCAGACTTCTTGATACCTTGCTGGCCAGAGTTCATCGGTCCCTTGCCTGCGGCTTTCTTCTTCATATCTTCGAGGGCCTTCTTGTCTGCAATACCCACCTTTGTCAGTTTGAACCAATCAAGCTAAAGGAGCGCAGTGAACGGGAACGTTGTAACGGAGAGGCGAGAGTGGTGAAGTGTGCGCCACGGCGTGCGGTAAGTGCTATCTGAAAAATTTTCGACTCCTCCGTCCACGGCGCAGATGTTTTCGACGTCACTCACCTGCTTGTTGCTTCTTCTTGTAAGCGGCATCATCTTCATCGTCCTCCTTCTGTTGCTTCTTTTTCGCCTTGTTGTGGATGGGGTTGGTGCCCGCTGAAATCCGCGCGTTAGCTGACACAGAAGTTCAGGCAGAGGTGGAGGAAGCAAGCTTACCGCCTTGACCAGAGGGCATCGTGACAACGACTTTGGAGTTCGGTAAGTATTGGTTGACTCTTACGAAGGATCAAGTGGCTACCGAGAGTAGCAAAACTGACTCAGGTGAAGCACTGCAGCGGAGCAAGATGCTGCATGGGGCTCCGCATCGATATCGGCGGAGGCGAGTCCGAGATGGAAGCTGACGGACTGAGTCTCACGTGCCCTCCAATCCCGTCCCCACCAAGAGGTAATGAGCTTATCCGCACTTTTGATCGCTCTTACCAGACCTCGACTTCTTCTCCACCGCCCTGTCTTGGGTGCTATTCTCGATTGTCACTGTTTATCTGGGCTGCGGCTCCCCTTCTGTATACCACCTTTTGGGCCACTGCGCCTCATAGGAACGCAGAAAGGGTACAAATTGCCGGTTCGGCCTCTTACCAAAAAAATAATTCCTGCAACAAGATTGAAAAGCTAACAACTTTCTGGGACATCCAAGGCCGGTGCATTTTTATCACCCCAGAATTGTCGCGATGAGCGCTTCATCTGAATCCGAGGGCGAGATTGTCGAGGCGAAGGCAACTACGGCACAACACCATGAACGTCACAACACCGTTAACACCGCTACCAGAACTCCATCCACCCCGACAACGCCGATTCGGACGTTGGATGGTAGCTGCGATGATGATCGCTCTAGCTCCGCTTATCGTGACCCGGCTCCACGAGGCGAAAAGCGCCGTCACGATGACTACCACCGTTCCTCCTATCACGACTATCACGCGCCCGATGAATACGCTCCCTCGCGCCAGGGTTATTATGACCGAGACGGTCACGATGACTATCGTCAACGCTCTTATCGCCGCGATTCATACAGCCGAGATGAGTTTGGACGTGACGACCATCGTCGTGATTCCTATCAAACTTCCAACCAAGACTCACGTCGCCGCGATGGCTACGGCGAAACGCAATTTCACAATCGCCATTACGATGATCACCGATATAGCAGCGCCCGATATGATGTGCCTTCTCGTGGTCGAGAGCACCTTGATTCTGATGTCCCTGGCAAAGCCGCTAACTTCAATCGTGCCGATAACATTGAGGAGCAGCGCCGTTCCAGGAGTCGCTCGCCAAAGCGCCAGAAGGCACAAAACTATCGTGATCGTAGTGATGGACAAGCCCCGAAGAACGCTCGCGCTGAATATGTGCAACGCTTACACGAAGCTCGCCTTGGTGGTCAAAATGGTAACCGCCAAGGCAAGGAAAACTCGGTGAGCGATCGGGGAAACATCCCCACTAGACCTCGCCTTTCTGAGTCACAAGCTGAGCGATCTACCCGCACTTCATACCAGGTTTCGCAGGCGCAAGCTAAAGTTAAAGAAGAGAACGTGTTAGTTTCTTCATTCAGAACTCATTTGACCTCATGTGCTAACGATTTGTTTAGGCAGGGAGCTCGCTTTGCCATCAGGGCAGGCCCAAAAACTCAGGCTGATGGTAATAAAGTGAAGAAACATGAAGCAGAGGCTGTCGCTGCTTCGCTACCTCTGGAAGAAGACGCCGATGTGGATCGAAAACGTGAGGAACGCCGGAAGAGAATGGAAGAGATCAAGGCAAAGTATGCTACTAAACCTACGACAACCAATCAGGAGCTACAGGTAAATCCGCCGTCACCAGCTGACGCTCCTCTGTCAAGAGACGCCACACCTGAAGCAGGATCAGTGAAGATCCCCGTGGGACCTGGGACCCCTTCGGTCGACTCTGCCAGTTCGCCAGAAGAACAGTCGTCTTTCACGGCAGAAACTCAAGAGACAGCTTTGACAGGAAATGGTGAGTTCTTTCGACTTCCTATACATACCCGAATCTAATTATTCTTCAGCTCCCACTACCGACTCTACCCAAGCTCTAAATGAGGGCAATGCAACAGGAACCGTTCCAGATATTTCTGCGCAGAACGACGAAGCGCTTGCCAGGAATCCCGAAATTGCTGCTGCTACTCGCGCACCAGACGAGCCCTCCGCCGCCGACGATGCTCTTATTCAAGATATGGCAGCGGACCGACTCCGAGATATGAAGCGCCGCGGAGACTTTACAACAGCTCAAGATCGTGAGAATGCGGTGGCAGATGCCAGTCATGACTCGCCTATCCCAGGTAGCGTTGGTGAATCTTCTCCAAACCAAAGATCTCAGAAGCCTGTCACCGATATTGACATGTTTGCTGATGATGACGATGACATGTTCGGATCTGATGCTGACAATGGGGCTGCCCAAGGTACGACGAGGGTTGCCCGAGAGCTTAACGCAAACATGCTTGACGACTGGGATACTCCTGATGGTTATTACAAGGTCTTCCTTGGAGAGCTTCTCGACAAGCGGTATTCAGTAAAGGAACAGGTCGGCAGTGGGGTATTTTCTGGTGTCATCCGTGCTCGGGACGAGAACATGAGGAAGATTGTGGCAATTAAGATTATTCGCAACAACGAGTTAATGAGAAAGGCAGCGGTGACCGAGCTTAGTGTCCTGATGCATCTCAGGAGCATGGATGAAAGAGACTTCAAGCATATCGTCCACCTGGAAAGGTCATTTGAACACAAAGGCCACTTGTGCATGGTCTTCGAAAATCTCAGCATGGACATGCGTTCATTCATGAAAAAGGTTGGGCATGCTGGCCTTTCCTTGGCGACACTCCGTCGCTATGCTTATCAAATGTTTCTTGCCTTGGACCTGCTCCGGGATACCCAAATCTTGCACGCGGACCTCAAACCTGACAACATCCTCCTCAGCGATGATCGCAATACCCTCAAAGTCTGCGATCTTGGATCAGCTATCAACATGTCTCATGCATATGCAAATGACCCTCAACCTTATCTAGCCAGTCGCTTTTATCGCGCCCCGGAATTGATTCTGGGATTGAAATACGATTATGCCGTCGACATGTGGTCAATTGGCTGCACTCTGTTCGAGCTCTTCACAGGCAACATTCTCTTCCTCGGCCAACACAACAACGGCATGCTCCGCACCATGATGGAATGCCGCGGCCCTATTCCCAAGAAGTTACTCAAGCGTGCCAACGAGGTGCGCATCGCCACCAATGGCCGTATGGAATTCCCATTCAACGACGACTTCGGTCAGTTCTTTAGCCGCGAGCAAGACAGGCTGACGGGCCGCGAGATTGGCAAGTGGATTCACATCACGAAAATGCACAACGCTAGCCGCGACCTCAAAGCTCGCATCTATGCCGGTGTCGACGAGAAGAAGCTTACGCCGAAGCAGCGCGACGAGTTCAAGGCGTTCTACGACTTGCTGGATAAATGTCTGCAGTTCTACCCGGAAAGGCGCATCACGCCCAAGCTGGCGCTGCAGCATCCTTTCCTTGCTATGCACCTCCCGGCCCGCAAGATCTGATACATTGACAGAAAGATGGGGATGGAATGTTTCCAGATGGACGCCTACTATTCGAAGACATGACACGCGGAGATAATGTTTATTGTGCCTTCATGGGCTTCGAGTGACTTATTGCAGCTGATACATTTGATGACACGGGAAGAGAGAGGAGAAACAGGTCTTCAAAAACATCCTTGCTTTTATGACTTGCAGTCTCCAAAGCTGAAAAATTTTAAGCATGCCGCCATGGCACGATTCTACATGTGTAACTAGACTTGATGAATACGCGCAGCACCTGCACTAAGCTGCTTATGCTTCAGTAGTTAGAAATGCAATTGTCTTCGATGAATCATCTGAGCAGTGACATAAAATATACTAGGGGCTCTCGGTGCAGCAAGCAATCGCACGCCTCGAAGGCATGTTGTAGAGGTGCTAAGCTGCGCCTATAATCTAGAGTACAGATTGTCGTTGTATTCCAAAGCCTGAGATGACCCAATCGTCAAATGATCGATTCGACAAAAAATTTGGATTGATCAGTACACAAGTGTACTTACTCACAATCAGCAATAATCCGTCGGCACAGGATGCGAAAGCAGGTGACTTTCGTCACAAATGAATCTTATCTCAGCACCCCTTGTAGCACTCATATTCCTTCCGGAGCGGATGGCAGTAACCTCGAGTCCCATTTGGCATCCAAAATCGAAGTGATCTGTGAACGACTGCGCTTAATTAGCACTTCACAAAATATTTCACTGTTTGTGCTTTCTTCTCTGTTTGAAGCCTACGTGACTGTTTGGCACGACGCTTCATAGCTTGACAAGACGGGCAACATTTTCTTTATCTTCTAGATCCTACTATCTCTTGGTTTGATGGTTGACATACGGCCAATGTCAAATGATTGCCACTGATGTTCCATGCAACAGTATTTGTTACTGGTTTGAATTGGGGATATCCCTTCGTTAACTCCCAGCCGGCCGAAACACTGGATCACTTGCTCGTTCTTCACAGTTTTTGTATTGGATCTCTGTCGGCAGAGGGAAGTCAAACGCTGACTCGAGTCGGACCTCACCACTCTCAGAGTTCATGTTCACAGCTAGCCAGCAACAGCGAAGATCCTTAGTCTGGGTCTGTTGAGCAGAGCATGAGAAACATGGCAAACGGAGCGAGAAGCTGGCCCTATATAGCTTGGATGCGAACTATATAGTCACCCGCAGAAGTGGAAAGCTCCACAAACAACTTTCTACTCTACAGACGTTGCCATTCATCGCTGCAAGCAAGGACAAACGCTAGATTTGCGAAGCCCGCCTCCAAAACAACGACGAAGTCAAACTTCGGAATTTGGTCTCTGAGACAGCAATTCGCGAGTGATGAGGACCGAAAGTCCTGGTACTGGATTGCGACATGAATGAAGCCTCTGCCAGCACGCCGCGGCGTGTTCACATCGCAAGGGAAACATTCGGTAGCATTGCGTTCGAGCTCGGTGAGAAACCTTAGGCCGCGTAGCTTGGTTTACAATGCTGAAATCTCAAGCGATATCGGCATAGCATGGTCCGAGCAAAAATGAGTCTATCAGGGGAGCGGCAGAGCCTGGTAGTTCTTCGGATAGAGAAGCGAGAAAAAGGGCCGTTCTGCGTAGGACTTGAATCACGTGAATAGCGGCATTCGTTGGTCAACTTCAACAAGCTCCTGGAACTTGACAAGTATCAATGCCATACCCTCGAGGTTGCACTCGCAATCGGTTCTTGTACCATTGAAAAACTGACCACTTGATTCTATGAGCGTCTTTCGCATGCCTGCCGATTCGAGCGGACAGCCTTGTAGACTACTACTCTGCACAGTGTCGAAGCTGCTAAGGCTTGCATTAGCAGACCTACGCCTTTGTGATACCTCGAACATGATGCGCATAAGCTGACGAGAGTAGCTTGGATGGGTGGAAAGTCAATAAGCAGATCTTGCGTCGAGTCTCGGTCGCTGATCACGGTAATGCATGAGTGCGGCACATGTTCGCTTTTATGCTAAAACCTGCATTTTCCTCTCCCTTAACAGCTTTTCGGTCCTTCATCGTGTCTACCTGTCCCGTTCTATCTCGTATCATGATGTCCAAACGTATCGAAAAAATCAATGTGAACAGTACAGAGAAAGCAGTGGACTCAAACAAGCCGGCCAGCGAGGAGTCTCCCAAATACGTCCCAAGTGTACGCTCAGGGCCAGCCCATTGCAGCTTCCCTGCTCAACCTGATCTAGAAATTCGATGCCTTCATCCGTACCTTTGACGGCACGTCTCTCCTCGTCAATCTTCAAAGCACACCGATCGCCTTTATCAATACTCTTGGTCCGGCTCTCCTGACCGGCGGTCCGAGGGTCGTATTCTGGGGACCTTTGATAGGATGGCCTGTTGCAACATGTGTCTCTGCTAGTATTGCGGAAATGGCTTCAGCGTGGGGGATCTCCTATTACTTTTAGTTTATTCAGTTGCATGTATTGATTTGCACACAGCGAACCGTTTGTAGGCGGCCAATATATTTGGTGCTATACGAACGCACCTGCTTGGCTTGGACGACGTGGACGGCTGCTTCTCAGCCATACTCAAGCCTATATCACGTGGATTGGATGGATTATCGCCTCTGCAATCTTGCCTGTTGTTATGTCCGGACAGATTATGGGACTTGTGGAGATCTACCACCCGAATGTTGCCGAATGGACTCTTCGACAGATTGGTGCGATTGAGGTGGGAATTGGGATAGTCATCGTTCTCCTCTGTTTCTGGCTCACTTTGAATAAACTCCTGAGGATTGTGCTAAGACCGCTTGAGATCTGTGGCATGATCTTGGTCTTTGTCATCGTGGTCTTACTTGTTGTCGCCTTGCCTGTCACGGGCGAGCGGAATTCAGCGCACATGGCTTTCCTGTCGGGAACAATTGACGCTGCAAATACTGCCTGGGGCAATGATGGCTTTGCATTTTGTCAGGGTATTACTCTTGTATATTTCATTTACACAGCGGTAAGTCAACAAAGAACCTTTTGGCGTCTAAGTCCACTAAGGACTGCTATAGTCAGATGGTATCGTCCACATGGCTGCCGAAGTCACTGACGCTGGACTCACTGTGCCACGCATCATCTTCCGCTCCACACAAGTTGGAGCCTTGCTATCAATTCCCTTATGCGTCATCATTCCTCTCTACATGGGCCCACTTACGGACGACATATTATCGGCTCCCTACCCCATCATCCAAATCCTCCTCGATCGTACGAATAGCAAGGCTCTCGTCTCAGTCGTTGCGATCCTTATTATTCTGCAAACCGTGCCTGTCGCGTGCGGAGCTCTGGCAACATCATCTCGTCTAACGTTGCAGCTCGCACAGCAGGGCGCTCTACCGCAATGGTGGACGGGACTATGGAGTGTAAGTTTCTTCATTTTTCAGCTCTGACTCCTCATCAAATTGCAATGGTAGCTCATATGCAGCTCATAGCTCACTGGCGCGGTTGGCCCACTCGTCTTCGTCTGCTGCTTTAGTATCCTCATGCTCCTTACAAACATCGGGTCCGATATCGCCATTGTTGTCATGTTCAACCTCGCCACGGGTTTTCTGGTCCTTTCGTATGGCGTCCTGATCCTCGTCCGGGTGGCCGGCCGGGTAAGTCGTGGGAGTGAACTTCCTGTTGGAAAATGGCACCTCGGGAAGTGGGGCTTGCAAATCAATTGCGTCGCGGCGCCTTGCTGTATCTTCATTGTGACATGCCAGGTTTTACCGCTGTTTGAGCCGGTGGAAGCGTCGACTTTCCCCTACCTGGGCCCGTCAATTGCTTTTGTCGTTCTGCTAGGCGGCATTGATCATTGCGTGCGTCGTCATGCATTCAATCCTATCAGAAATATCAGAGTGGCGAAGGACGTCGTCAAAGACGAGCTGGCAGCACAGCATTCCCAGCACGCAATAGTGTAGACGTGAAAACAATGAACTGAGTCAGGCTTGATAGGGGGCGTGAAGGTGGTTGGCTGCAGTCAATATGTCTGCGCCCCTCTGCATTCCTTTACGGCGATCTAAACCAGGCCTGGTATGGAGCACTCGTTCACTACGAATGATGAGACGATTACACCGCCTCCAGACTGCGTCTATACCTCCTACGATGAAGCCTACGATGCCCTTAAAGCCCATGAAATAAAAATGGCTACGGCTGCCATATTAAACAGACTAAACCCCACATTTCGGCCGTTAAGACGCGACATTATTTCCAATGTGACCGCTCCAGAACGTATAAATCGAAAGCAAGGAATTTTAGTACAGGCACAACAGTGTTACGGAAGGAGCAGTATTAGTCAGCATTCACTACCTCACCTGCTCTTCCCCCACTTCTTTACATAGAAAGATATACCACAGAATACTGTTGCTCATTTTGCTCACAACGCTTGTTGCTCCCTAATAAACAGGGTGTCCATTCAAGTGTGTTATCCCCAAGGTCAAGAAAGAGGAGGACAACCAGACAGACGAACAGTGGAGGCTTGCAGTCACCGATCCATCCCACAATCATCCTCCATCCCTTGACCCTAGGGCGCATGATATATATCGCAAGCGTGCAGGAGCACAGAAAGAGACCATTGAGTCGATGACTCATGCTTAATCACGACCTATGCAGATCTTAACTGCACTTCGGCAACAAGACCAGGAAACACTGGTTTCAGCTTCTGATATACGCGGTGAACGAAAGACGATTCGAATAAAGCATCTCAATGGCAGGAGCGCAATTGAGACGCTGCTCGACGAGCTAACTATCCCTGACTGGGTATTCGATGTTAAAAGAGACGCTGGGAATTATGTGCAATACCTATTCTTTGCGCACGTCAAGCAGATTGAGCTGCTCCATGCAAATCCTGACGTTCTATTAATGGACTTCACTTACATGACGAACAAATATAAGCTTCCATTAGTGCACATTTGGCCTATACCAATCTACAGGCATTCTTCTCTGCTGGATTTTGTTTTCTGCGTAATGAGACGCTGGTGGACTATACCTGAGCCGTGTCAACTTTTCTTTACGAGACACAAATGCCGCACCCGCGTGTATTCATCAGTGATAGTGAAGATGCTCTAAAGACAGCTGCCCTTAGGCTTTTACCACATGTTCCTCAGCTTCTTTGCGTCTGGCACATCAACAAAAACGTTCAAATGAAGGCTCAACGAGTATTATGAGACGCCGACGGGAAAACAAAGGAGGAGAGACAGCAAATCTCCAAAGCGCGGGCTGCTTTTATGAAGCGTTGGACTCAGGTCATGTACACGAAGACTTCAACTGACTTTGAATTGAGATGGGAACAACTTCTTGAGGATTACAAGGGCCAGCAGGAACTTTGCAATTATCTTAGGATGAGTAAATACCCAACGCGCTCAGAGTGGACCGCGGCGTGGACGTCTCAGCACTGACACTACAACACAATTGCGACTTCTCCAATCGAAGGAATGCACAAGGTCCTAAAGGATTATCTTTCGACCTCAAGAGGTGACCTTCTACGTGTAGCTGACCGAATTGAACAAATGATCCAAAATCAGTACAACAAATATCGAAAGGACCTCACTACTTCCAAGCATAGTATCAAGTTCGAGCATAGACCGGAAGCAATGCCTTGACTTCCGTCTGGTATTTATGACACTGTCACACCAGTTGCGATCGAACGTGTCAGACAGCAAGATTTATTACTCAAAAAGGACGAATTACAAAATCGCAGGCGGCCTTGTACCGGCTCATTTAAGAGAAGGAACGGTCTTCCTTGTCGTCATACTCTGCAGTATATGAACGATACAGGATCAAATCTACAAATGAGCCACTTCAATGATAATCATTGGCGCTATCAACGTCGAGAAGGGCAGTCAATAATCCTACCTCCAAGACCACATCAGTCTACATCAGAGCCAGTCACCATTCGATCAAAGGGAGTACCAAGGAGAAACGAAGGATCTACGCGCCGAATTCTATCAGCATTTGAACAATCTGTACCACCTTCTGATACCGCTATTCAGACTACAGTATCAATACCAGGCGGACCCCCTGTTACTACATCAGTGTCTGTGTCTATACCTGCACCAGCAATTCTTAATCCTGCGCCTGAATTTCACGCAGCTTCACCTACATTCTCTTCTTCTCTTACAAGTAGTCACTCTTCACTGGCATCGACTATTAGAGTATCAATTAATATAACCTTATTTCATCATCCTCCAGCGCTGACGCCGGAGTCACCGCTGTCGACAGCATGGCAGCCTCCAACTCTAGAAGAATTTGAAGCTGATATTGGGCGTCGACTATTTGAGCCAACCTTACAACAGTGTCATAATCCACTTGCACTAGCAAATTATTTAAGGGGACAAAGCAAGAAAACGATCCTGAAAGCCTAGTTATAGCACGGAATATGGCACTTGATAGAACAGGAATCTACTCAAATCTATTTATCTCAAGTCAACAAGTTGATGAAGAGTCCGTTCAACGACCTGAAGCTAAGAAAATACCATATCAGCGTCTCAAGCGTGCAGCAGCAGCAAAGGCATCACATACCTGGATTCCATGCGTTCCGCATAGAAGAAAGATAGACATATATAATAACAGATAATAAGAGCTGTTCCATCTTATGATATTTGCAGCCGCGTGCTCTATTGGAGAAGCGTAGAAATACTATCGGAGGGCATATTGACTGCAGCCAACTGGCAGCTGAATGGATACGCGAATTCACGTGAGACAGTAACATAACTCTTAATCAATACTAGTGGAGCAGCTGTGGGCAAAATCAGATTCGTGGGCAAAATCTCGTAAGCCGTGGGCAAAACCTGCTTGAGGCACTCCTAGCAACGGTGAGACTGCAAGCCAGCTCGGCCAACGCAAGCCGTGGTTGTTCCTGCCGTAGAGGAACTGTTGGTGCGTAGAGATTCCCGCGATGTAATTGCAGCCTACCGTACTTGTCGTGATGAGCAACTTAGACTTCATGGCCTGGAAAAACGAGTCGTTCCCGAGTGCGTTCTTCTCGTCACCACACAGAGCGGGGAACGCTGGAATCATCATTTCATGATAGAATGATGCATCAAAATCCATAGAGTATAAGCAAGGAAGTTGTAGGCATTCTTCCAGCTGCATTTATTGTATAACATTGAGTATTTGTGGGTTGTCTAACTCTTTGAGGTCGGTGATCGCATCATCTAAAATGTCCGTGCGTGGAATCGCCGGGCAAGCCGCAAGCAGCAAGCAGCAAAAGTTGCAACTCCTAACATGCGAAGCCTTTTCCCTCCCATTTCCTATGAGGCACACTGTCATGGTCATTCCACTACGCTTCACTTCGAGCGTCAACCGAATGTTGGAAGATGAAGATGCTGCAGGTGGTCTCCAAAGTGGTCTCTGCAACGATCGCCTCAAGACGCAGGCTTGGACTCACGACGACTGGTTTACCTATCAGGACACACCAAGCGTACAGCGAGCTCAAAGAAGAAAGAATAGGTCGAACACTGAGATAAGGAAAAAGAGGAAGGATCAAAAGCACCAAAGGCCGCGGTAGCATCAGCTAGGTTACAGTTGGAGAGCACTGAATCGAAGCTGTGACAGCCGGTTTTGCTGTGTAGAAAATCTCTCTTATGGAGGTCTTTCAGCAGCAGAGCCTGCTTCCTGTGTTATAAGCTCTTGGCAGTAGGACCTCGGTGTGACACATCTCTTCCCCTGAGTCTGGCTCCTCATACATGTACAATTGCATTGAAGCGTGTACGGTTGAGTGTCATGTTTGCCCTACCCCAGCATCTTTGCCGTCACTCATCCTTATGTCTCAGGTTTGCTCGCAAGTCTTTTCCTTTAAACCTACGAAGGCGACGAATGTGATTAATAATAGTAGTAAGTGCCGAGACGAAAACGAAAGCAGACGTACAACATTAGGAGGTGATCCGCCCATCGCATATCTGTGTCGCTAGTATCATAGACTTCGATGTCAAACTTCCGAAAAAACCCAGCAAATATGACGTAAAGCTCGCACCAGGCGAGACTAACTGAATTAGTAGAGGTACACTGATATACAAAAGCTGCTCGGGATCAAACGTGCGGCGCATAGACTCTGATACGTACTGGATGCCCAAACACTGTCTCGTACCCCTCTGAAACGATGTCAAATTTCTATCAGGATGTTGCGAGTTGGAGTGGGTCCATCGACTAGGCTTGAATTCCTGGCCATCATCACCCCAGATTGATGGATGCCGATTCAAAAGGTAAGGAGAAGTGTGGACGACAGTCTGCGAAAAGTAAATTAACGAATTCTGTCCAGGTCTTGCGGACCTACTCCCGCCGGTAACGGATATCCGTAAAGCTGATAGCCTTCTGATGGCACTACTCGGGGCAGCCGTCCAGGTACCGAAGGCGAATATCGAAGAACTTCCTTGATCACCGCATTCTATTGATAGGTGTCAGCCCGGAACGATCTTCAAGTACGGAGTCCCACTGTCTCTTACTAGATACGGCAAGCTATTGACATCTTCATAGCGTATCTGCTGCGATACATCTGGAAGCGCCGCTTTCAATTCTGCATATAGCAGCTGATGGACTGTTGCATGTCTACAAACGAGGTACAAGCCAGCAATCATTGCATTGGAGGTAGTATCATTTCCGGCTGTCAAGAGCGTCAATGATTCGTCCGTGAGCCCATCGACTGCCGGTACCACGTGTCCTTTTGCTGAACCGGGGTCTAGAAGCATCTCTAGCACGGCCGACTCATTGCCTCTACTTCTATTTGGTGATCGGTAGTTAGCGTTGCGTTCCTGAGTGGCGGCCGGGCGCTTGGAAAGGTATTCATTTATCGTTGACCTGCATCTCTGGAGCACAAATTCCATTGTTAGCTGGTCAATCACGATCAACGATCTTTAATCAATCATGGATACGCCTACGTTTCGAAATTGATCTAGAGGTACCGGAAAAAGCAGTGTAGACAAGGATCTCGGCAACGAAGAGACAAGGTACACAGCAACGGGAAAGATCTAGCGACCCATGCTCCTTTGATCGTTGTGTGCAGAATATCCAAATACGGATGATGGAAGTCCGAGTCTTGCAACACGCCGAACTCTTGTCCGAACACGATCTTGCTGATCACGTCCAGGGTGAAGCTCTTTAGCGCAAGCTTTAAGTTGATCGGCTCGCTGAAATGGCTTTGCGAGTCGGCTTTAAATCTGTCGCAGAGCTCGCTAAATTTTTGTTCGACTAGAGGCACCGCGCAATGCAGCAGTTTCTGTTCTACAGAATCAAAACATGGGACTCCTCGCTAATGCATCTAGACCGCTTTTTCCCGAGCCTTTTATCTTGGTGGAAGCTGGAACATACTTTTGGACCTGATATCGGATCATGCTTTGAACTTTGCCTTGCATCTAAAGAATCAGATTGGGACCAGAACAGATTCTATGATATTGTTGAAGAACCGCAAAGAATCATCTGGCAACAACTCCATTCTTGTTTCCCCCTAACCCAAGAGCTTAATTTTGGCTCATGTTTCTGGATTTCTGAACATTTGTTTGCACATAGAGCATTTGTCCTATCGTCGAAGCCAATCAATACCCATCTTAGCTTTCCCATCCCAGAGCTTTCAGCTAGCTTCATAGCTTCAACTATTATCACTCTCGCTCAGAAGGTCTCTTGGTTGAACTTTATACTGGATAATCGGTATGAAGTGCCTCACAATTCTCAGATGCTGGCAATTTACCTAGAGTGCTTTCTATTTTATATCATTAAGGATTACGTCAGTTTCGATTAGATTGAGTTACGTCAAACAGAAATCAGCAAACATACAGGTCTACTTCATTGACTCTGCCAATATGTTAATCCAAATACGCCATCTTCTCTCGTCAAGAGTCCCGCTAGTCGACTCGCAATTCCTGGGAGAAACATGTGGCATAATCTTCTAGTTTGGCTTCAAGACTTGCGCCAAAATGAAATTATATCAGGGCTTGATCCGGATAGATGGGAAGATTATTTGATGCAATTACTAATCGCACTGGTTGAAGAAGGCGCCGATCCACATATTGGACCTATGTATGTGGGAGGTGATGCTGGAGTTCGTTATATGACCTTCGGAGATGCGCTACATCAATACACGATTAAATTGATTGACTCGGACCCATACGTAGAGGAAGTGGATGAAAAAATAGCACACCTTCAAGATTTAAGAAAAATTACTTTCATTCAGTCTCTCAATCTAGGACAGGCCGCATGGCAAAGGTTGACTGCGTTGCTGGAAGAAAAAAGATCCGAACAAAAACAGCAGGAGCAGGAGCGTCATATGCTGTCACAGAGCTGGATACTCAATACCGATCTCGCGTCATCGATTATTCGTAGGCCCTACATCTATACGGACTGGCTTCGCGGCATTGTCACGAGTCGTGCTGGCTCTACCTTTGGCTCATTCGTTGTTGGTATGTGTCTTGGTTGAGTAAACAGCAATTTAAAGCTGACCCAAAATTAGGATTAGGAACCGCGTTTGTGGGAATGCGATGGTATCTATACATGCAATCCAAAACCTCCAACAATAGCGCTGGAAAGAGTTGAAATGCGCTGAAATGGTGGAAAATTGAACTCGATTTGTAACTGCTTCGCTCGTTCAGACACTTGCTAAAGACAAGTCAATAGCAACATTTGACTAGAAGGAATACTGTAGAATACGCGACCCATCAAGTCAGGGAACTCCCTTGCGCAAATTCATTCCAGACTTCGACATGCTTCCACATATCCAAGAAAGCCTAGTTGATCGCTATGTTTCATGAGGGCTCCATAATTACGTTCCTGTATACTCGTTATGTGGGTGGTCAGCACGCAACCCACCACATCCATCTCTTTCCACGCCACCTAGTATTACTTGTTCGTGTTTGAATGAAGGAGAAGCAGACGATCTCTCAGCCTTGTCATGTATTGTGAATCCAGACGCATGGTGTGGTGTCGTGGATTATTACGACTCGGGGTATTTTTCAAATTCGGCGCTGTATACTAAAGAATCAACAGCGTTGATGTTAATCCATGCTACTACATATTCCGTGATCAATGAGAAACAATTTCACGCTGCCGAAACCCCTTCTGTCCATGAAGAGAGGTCCAGGGTTGGAATGCGGCAGGTTTTCGGCAAGATGTGCAGTTCCACTCTAGGTAAGCTGTAATACCAGGGCTGATAACATCTCAATCGTAGCTTGAATGCTTGCTCAAGAGATGCATCAAGCCGACACAATCAACAACTATAGCAATTGGCAAGGCCGATAATGGGACCGATACCTCTTGGAAATAGGATTGAAGGCGACAACAACCTCACCATGAACCATTCTGGAATGAGAAATCAGCCGGGTATCGAAAAAGCCGGATTCGAGTAAAACTTTCGCTGCTAATTGTAACGCGACACTGAATGGGGACTTCGTGCATGAGAACGCGCCCAAGGCTCGGTAGCGAGAGAAAAACAGTAGGCTGCAAATGTAAAATCATCGTCAGGATCATTTAGCTGATAGAATCCTGCAGTATCCGTCGTACGATCTTATGCGCTGCATTCGCTTTGATTGATCTCGACTCGGGCACTCTCGGCGAGCGACCAAGTGGTGCAAAAAACCATCACGAAAGCCGAAGCAGTCAGACCAAGTCGATGCATTGTCTAGATCGTGATCTTTTTCTTCGCTCTCGTCGAACGAGACTCCACCTTTTCGTGTTCCTGGCGAGACCAGTCAGATGTTGCCGAGGGCGACCTCGATATCGCCGTCAACTCACATTGTCTTCATTTTCCGGATTTCCTGGTGGGAGCGATGAGAAAAAGTCCCCGACTACGTGAATAAAACAATTTTCATCCAAGTTTTCTCACGTGTGCGTCGGCGGTGGCCTTGATCCGAGGGTATTTCTGCCGTAAGCGTGCATCGACCAATCCAGCCAGGCCCAGATTCCCAAGATTTCGCAATCACCCGTTCACACGCCCCCCCTC